>MCJB01051801.1:0-23123 GCA_002018475.1 Nicotiana obtusifolia
ACTAGCATTGCATAGCATAGCATTGCATCGCATCTCATGGCATTGCATCGCATTGCATTGCATTACATTGTATTTTGGTGTTGTGATTCTTCGGTTTACTTCACGGATTGATGTGGAATGTAATTTGAAGTACTGTTTCGACGTGGATTGTTTAATGGTTGTATGTTTCTCACCTTCAGTTCTTATTTACTTTTATTACTCACTGAGTTGGAAGTACTCACTTTACTCCCTGCACCTTGTGTGCAGATTCAGGCGTTAGCGGTCCCTCTCAGAGGTACTGAATACTGCTACTGGACCGGAGCTTCAAAGACTACGAGGTAGTTGCCTGCGTCCGCAGCCTCGTAACTCTTTTCTTGTTGTTTGATTCCTTCGTACAATTGTACTTAAGATTATGTAATAGTTATATTATTACTAGGACTTCTCTAGCGGCTCATGACTTTGTGACACCCCGATCTGAGGGCTGTAGTCGGGATGATTGCTATATGATATTTTCCGCAGTTGACTAATATTAAACCGTGTTTATATTATCTTCGTGTTGTTTGAAATGTTTAGCGATGTTGGAAATGGTTTGGCTTGCCTTGTCCCCAAGAGAGGCGCCATCACGACCAGGTTGGGATTTTGGGTCGTGACAAAGTAGTTGTCCTTTAACGTTTACTACGTCTTGGGTTCACCTCATTAGGTGTACTTTCATTTGCTTCTTCCCGAGGTCGCTTAGATATTTCACTAGACAACTCACATTCCTTTTTTATATGGATCAAGATTCTCAAAGAATTCAGCATTATCTGATTCAATTACTCTATTAATATGAATGTTAGGATTTTCTGATTTATGGACCAGAAAATGATATGCTTTACTATTTATTGCATATCTTATAAAAACGCAATCAATAATTCCGGTCCGATCTTTATCCTTTTGGGTATAGGAACTTGCACTTTAGCTAAGCACCCCCAGACTTTAAAATATTTAAGTTACGCTTCCTTCCTTTCCATTTTCATATGGAATGGATTGCGTTATGCTATGGGGAACTCGATTGAGTATTTGGTTAGCTATCAGCAAGGGATTCATCATCTTCTTTAACGTTCTATTCTTTCTTTCTGCAATTCCATTAGATTGCGGTGACTAAGGGATCATTATTTGATGAATAATATCATTTTCCAAACATATTTCTTCAAAAGGAGATTCAACCTCATGAACTCTTGTTTGTATCACGACAGAGCCAAAATAAATGGTGAAATTTTTAATCTTCAAATCAATCTGACACAATCAAAATCCATAAATGGTGAAGTTTTTAATCTTCCAACGGTGTAATATATGATCCAATCGGATCTAATTAACGGCAAAGTTTTTAATCTTCAAACCGAGTAGAAAGTCACTTAGACTTTAATCTCCACTAATTAGTAGAAAGTCATGAAGACTTTAATCTCAACGAACGAGTAGAAAATCAAGCAGATTTTAATCTCGAAGCAGGAATAGAAAATAACGAAGATTTTAATCTCCATAACGGGAGTAAAAAAAAAAAACACGAGGATTTTAGTCTCCAAAACAAGAGTAGAAAATCACAAGTATTTTTTAATTTTTTTTTCAAATGGCTTTCCAACTCAACCATTTCACCCCAAAACAATTCAACAATTTAATGTATTACTTTTATCAAACTAACATATGTATCTCTTGATCAAAAATAATATACATATAAAATATCATCTGTATGATCTCAAACAAATTTTAAGTATTAATGTAAGTCTGATTCATACTTACAACCATATAACTTTTATTTTCATGCATGCCACCGAATTATATACTGACAATTGGATTTCACAAGAATAACAGAATTAACTTTTAGACATGTGTTATTCTCGATCATCACAGCAATGAAAATAAAATATATTTTGAGATCATAATAATCTACCCAATATTTATAAAATTGAACATCATAAATCACAAGGGTAGACAAATTAAAGAATGATTAGAGAAAATAGAACCTGGTTTTATTGCTACCTCTTGATAATAAAAACCGAAGAAGAGGGTCCAACCACTTACGCCGTAATTTCTGTAAGATTTAAATCACCAGAAACTCATTCAGGTACTTCATTTCTTTGTCAACTAGCGAAATAAACAACACTAAGATATGTTCATGTTGCTTATATCCATGCCCTTGTTACCAACAACTAATTGGCAGTGGCGGCAAACCACCAGAATAGCAGTCTTATTGGTGACTGTGGTGTCCTTTTAGTCCAAATAATACAATTAGGCTCGTGACAGTAAAACAGGCGTACTTTACAATTTTTGATCCCATAGGAATTACATGCACACGTCTCTTTTTCTGAGTCTGCAAAAAAAACTTTGTTTACTTGGGTAGATATTTTTGAGGTCCGTGTGGTTCAAGATATATAATTATTTTGAAATTAATTAATTTGCTCGCGGTTCGCGCGGGATATAATAACACAAATAAAATTTCTTTCACGCATCAATATCATGAGTTCCTTTTACCAGCCTGAGTTTGAGTTCTTTCTCGAAATTAATACATTTACAAATCGATCATCAATTTCGATAGTTTTTTTCATGTTTAAGATCTTTACGTATGCCGAGTTAATCCCTACATTTAACTTAATTTTATCAAGAAAATGACAACTTTTACCATATAAACATAAAAGCCATAGATCTACTGGAAAAAAGATGTTTTTCTTTCTTCCTAAGAAGTTGGTATGGTACAAAAATAGGACTAAGATGCTAAAAATACAAAGAAAAGGAAAAATAATAGGGAATAAGAACAATCCACGTGTTTGTCAGCCTCAAATATCTTCCTGAGGGAATAGGCGAATCAAAAGATAAGAAGATCAAAATCCCAAAAGTAACAATCCATAAACACTAAGGAAATATTTTTATAAAGAAATGAAAATTCTTCCACGTTTTTCTGTCTTCTGGAAGGGACTGCATCAAGAACTAAAAGTGAGCTGCTTTCTTTTACATTTTGAGAGACAACTCTTTTTCGGTTTTTCACGTAAAGAATGCGCTCTGAATATTTTCATGATATATATTCTAATTTGCAATTAAATATGCATGGAACATATCGTATTAAAGTACCAAACACAGAATATGATTTTACAAATTTGATCATAACATAATTTGTCACATTGGATCACTCCTCGGATTGGATGCAAAAAGCACAGGATTTCTGATGTTGAAACATATGATCAAGCTAATCTCTATCTTCGTGTCTACGGATCATATTTTCAAACTACTTCTCCACTACAACAAGTATATGTATCTTCTTATCGCTTTACAATTCTCTTCTTCTCACCCTATGAATTCTGTAACTTGCTTGTCATCATTTCAACAAATGGGAACATGTTTTTCTCACCTGTTCTTTGCCTTCAAAGTTGTTGATTATTTTGTCCTTTCATCTCCAAAGTTGTTCTTTTATTTCGACCACATGAGCAGTAGTGATTTTCTCTATCGTTCTTCCAACAATCTGATCATCGGTACTCGTATTATCAGGAAAACGCAAAAATTGAAGGGCATATAGAATATCTCTGTAAATCTGCAATTTATGTGTTCGCCTTTTTTCCATATAAAATTCAGAAGCAAGAGGAGAGTTAGAATGGCATTCCAAGTAGCCCATTAGTGTATAGAAAATGAAATTTGATAGAATGGGATTACCAACACAAATTTTTGGGGCTGAAATCTTTAGCAGCTCTTATGCCTTAGCTACAATGAAAAAAAAATTCCAAATAAAAGTGTAACAGACTCTAGCAAAGTCACCATTCAAAGGCCATGAATTACTATGAAACTTAATACCAGCGGCATCAACTTTCACCGGCATTCTTAACTGGTATTATAAGTAGTCGCAAAGCCATCCTACGTTTTAACCGCTATACAACAATTAGCATGAGACATTTGTCACCTTTTAAGGAAATCAAATTCTGATTGAAGTGATAGTTTAGGATAATTCAACTTAATTTACGAGGGCAACATACTGCCCTTAAGCCGCTGGAATATTGCAAATGCCCATTTTATCCTCCCTTTTTCACGAGATGTTTTATATAAGTACTTTGATGCGCTAATATTTACAAGTTGTTTCACTTGTTAGGACTACTTGAAAGTTAAATGTAACAAACTCAATAGGTTGAAAATCAAGTCATAATTAGAGGGTTACATGTGGAATTATGCCCCAAACACGAAAGTAAAGAAGGACAATTAATATTTAAAACATATTGTAATACGTTTATAGATATCTTTATCGACCTTTCGAATAAGATGGAGTATTTATAGGGACAAGGCACATAGCATCTGGAAAAAAATGTTGGCCAAACCGGTGTCAACTTGTAAACCTTAAAACTAGGCTTCCTCTTTGAAAATTCCTCACCGACTCCAAAAGATATAGACATGGGACCATCTTACAGACTTTTAAAGGACTTCTTAAACAATTTTCTCTTAAAATTTGGCTACTGAGAAATGCCCTTCTGGCCTGCCAATATTTATAGTAGACTCTGTTGATGGATCTAGAACTTTCACTCTTTATAGATAAGGAAAGAGAAACCTTGATGGCTGGCTCTGTAGAATAGAATAAAATCCTTTGAGTGGTGTATATCTGAAGAATTGCATATAAATCTTCTGATGGAGGCAACTTCTCACCTACACGAAGGAAACGGAAAAAGAGAATATACACATAAAATCTACTTTCTGCTTTAGGAAATAACTTCTTATCAACTGCATGTTCAATTTGAATAAAGGATACAATGCTACATGGAGTATTTGATATCCTACTTAATGTCTGAATACTTCTTTTAGTTTCAGCATAAATAGTTCACAATGCTCATAAGATTTCTCTTAATAACCTCTAGTTATTAGTTACAAAACAGAAAATATATGTTTTTCAAGTTACAAAAACTTAAAGTAGAAGAATATAATACCTCAAGATAAACGAACCATTGGAAGTTTCCAGAGTGACCTCTGTAGGCCCTTATTCTGCACTCCTCCACATCTCTGTTACAAAGCTATAAATAATCATACAGAAGAGGGAATAGTGAATTATTCAACACGATAACAACAAATAAGTGAAGTGTTTAATCACAAATTTAAGAAGAGCAACTAAAATCAGAAAGCACAAATGGGTAAGATTACCTTTGGTCACAATTGTTGAAGGAGAAAACCCAGACTTGATCGTAGAGAGCGTTAGTTAAAATCTGGAAAGGACGCTTCAACGCGAGAATTAGCCAATAAGTGCATGTATTAATCAAATCAGACAAACTTGAATAACAAAGTTGCATTTGAAAGCTAAAATATTAACAAAACAATTATCAACAATATCTGACCTCCTTCAGGGCTTTATAAAGCTAAAATATTAACAAAGTTGCATAACTGGAACAATGGGAGCAAAAAAGGACAATTAGATGGAACTCTCAAATGGAAAAGGGGAAAGGATAAATTAGGAGAACAAAAAGCAGTGGAGGGGGGAGAGAAAAGGGATTACCAATTGCTTTTTTGTGCTTGTACTCTTATGTAGATTCAACGTACTATATTGTTTCTATGCTGATTTTGCACTGACACGATTACGAGATAGGTAAAAAAAAGCAGTTCTTTAGCAATGGAGGAGGGGAAACTGATATCGGGTGAGAGAGATTATGGAATGAGGAGGGTAGGTTATTGAAACGGACGCCTCTTTTTTGCTGGCAATTACAGGACTGTAAGAAGCGTCGCTTGGAATGGCACAGATTCATTCTCCATTTTTAGCGTGTAGTAGTAAAATGAAGGAGATTCTTTTCAAAAAAAAAAAAGGAGAAAATAGATAAATATGGATGCTGGTATGTGTCTGCGCCACATCACGAGGTGCAATCCAAGAGGTGCCTCATCCATTTCTCATTCACACCTCCCAACAATAACTACTTTTCCCTGATAAATTCGGCCATGCTCAACTGATCACAACTCCCAGCATCCGTTTAAGCTAAATACGATCACCAGCAATAGTAGCATCAGATCACGTGGTGGGCACGGACGCATGTTATTTCCAGAGTTGTAGTTTTCCCCTATGCCAGATGAGGCAAAATCAGAACCTGGAGATCAACCCCAAGGACTGATTGCGAGAGCAAGGATTGGATTTCCGACTGGAGGTAGGATATTTGTGAAGGGGATTCAAAAATTGAGAAGGATAAGAACTGTGCTCAATGGGAATCGAACCTGCAACCTTTTAGAAAATTTGAACCCCTTGACCCCCTAAATTCACCCCTGCTTCCACCCTTATTACTCCAAGAAAGCATATACCTATTAATTACTCATTTAAGGAAGAGAAGGATAATTTAATCAAATACTACTTATGATTACTGCTGTTAAATACAGATAAAAAGAACCGGAGGGATTAGATGATTGACTAGAGAGGGACCAAAATTGCACAGTTGGTATTAACAACCAAATGTGGTCAATTTAACAATACAAGAATTTCAAAATCGAAATAAAGGGAGTAATACATTAAGGACCAAAATTGCTATTTTCTCTATTATATATGGATGGAGATGTACAATTCCTTGTTATGCTATAAAACATTCAGTTTAAATTTTTCTTTCCTTCTATTTTTTGGTTCTTTCCCCTGAGAACTTTAGAACTATTCTCTCCTTGGCATATACCTCCGCGCTAATCTATTAGGCGACTATGCTTCCTGATGTGCCTTTCGAACTCTCAAAGCCATATTACATCTTGTTTGGATAGCTTAGTTTTTCCTGCATGAAATATGGTGAAAACTGTATCAGGAACATATTAATTTGGATATAGCAGAATATGTGAATCTAGTATATCCACAAAAAGTCATACCATTACTAACAATTTAAATGCTCGTCGAAGATCTAATGCTGGCAATAAGCTATTCATGTTGGCTAGCTTGGGACACGGAAGCTTGGCTATGATTTGTTGAGGAACCTGAACTATACAAGGCTGATTGGCATGGATTTTCTTCTCCAAGTGTTCTCAATCTCTCTAATTCTGGCATAATGACCTTGCTGAGATCCGGTCTATCTTTCCTTCTTAGCTCAGAACATTTCAGTGATAACTTAGCAAGGTTCAGAGCCTCATCAAGGGGCCAATCAGGAACAGATGAATCAAGCATCTCGTTGAAGGTCCCTTTTTCGATTGCCCTTTCAACGTGGTGAGTTAAACCCATCGGTGGTTTGGCTGTTAGTATCTGCAAGAATATGATACCTAAAGAATATACATCGGATTTTATACCAAGCATTCCCGTTTGCTGATATTCGGGATCTATATAGCAGAAAGTTCCAGCTGTTGATGTCATTCGGTACTGAGTGACACTATCTGCTACTGATGGAGGGACAAGCCGAGCCAAGCCAACATCACTAATCTTACTCACAAAGTTGCGATCAAGTAGAATATTTGCAGGTTTTAGGTCACGGTGCACTATTGGTTCTGGCTTGCTCTGGTGTAGGAAAAGCAGCCCGGCACCTATTTCAGCAGCAATTCTAAATCTCTGCTGCCAAGAGAGTGGTGGAGTCTTTCCTCGCTGGAATAGACGGTCTTCTAAGCTTCCATTGGACATAAACTCATATACCAAGCACCCATATTCAGGACATGCTCCCAGAAGGAGAACCATATTAGGATGTCGTATGCAGCTCAATACTTCAACCTGCAAAGAAAGAAGAGGGTGAGAGAAATTAGGGGCTATGCCACATATGAAGTTCTGTTATGAATGGGTAGATAGAATATGAATGTGAAGCAGAATTCTTGTGTCCTTATTACCAACTTATATTTTAAATTACATGCCATCAATTCTTAGTTCTACCTTTACAATGCATCTTTTCTTGTTTGCAGCCTAAGCAATTATTGAGTAGTAATGGATGCTAATTAGTAATTATATAATTGTCCTGCAGTGTTCAAAATAGTCCAATATCGTCAACATACCAATAATCAATTATGGGACAGGACATCATCACAACTACGTGACTATGCCACCATTCATCTTGTTTTAATTGAACTATTTTCACTGTAACTCAGTTTCCTGTTGCATGCTAACAGTTACAGTTTACAGACCATTCAATCAATCAAATAACTGTGCATCAATTCCAAACAAAAGTCATGGAGATTGCTACATGGGTAATTTCAGCATAGCTTTAATGGGCTCTCAGTAAGAAATCAGACATGTTTGTATCAGGGAACACAATTATTCTTCTTAACTACTTCTCCAAGAATAAATAAGAATTTTTGAGTTTATACCTCTTGCTGAAACTGTTGTCTTCCGTGAGCTGCATCAGGACGAAGGACCTTGACCGCAACAGGTGTGTGGTCCATGTAACACTTATACACTGGTCCATAACCTCCTTCTCCAATTTTATTAGCTTGTGCAAAGTAGTCCGTTGCCGTTTCAATCTCCTCTATTGTATACCTCCTATACCTGAAATCTGAATTTGAAAGTTTATTTAGTACCTTATTCCTCTCTTCTGCTTCTTTCAGAGCTTCCATTTCTGCATTAATTCTCTTCTGAGCTTCGAGTTCTGCAAGCCTCTGAGCTGCCTCTGCGTGCTCAATGGCTGCCCTAGATTTTGCCTTCTCCTTCTCTGCAAGTGCTACTGCTGCTTCCTCTGCAAATCTTGCCTCTTCTAGTCTTCTCTGTTCTTCTGTTTTCCAGCGCTGGAGTTCCATCGCCTACAATTGAGAACATATTAGGTAATTGATGCAATCACAAAGGTGCACAATGGGTTGGAATTAATCGTACCTTTTGTTGTGCTGTGAGTGCTTCCTTGCAAGCTGTACTATACATTTCCATTGTTTGCTTGAGCTCCAGTTTCAGCCTTCTCATTTCTGCTGCTACGTCATCCTATAAATGAAAGGAAAGACCTTAAGTTTGCAGGCATGTTGTAACCTTGTATATTTGGAGTAACGATTATGCTTAAATGGAAAATGGAAGAAAAAGTGTAGCAATTTTGATCTTAGTATCTATAATTTCCAAAAGCTCAAAAAGTAGAAACCTTTGATTGCCCACCTGTGTGGAGGAGAATGATGCTCTATCACCCTCCATTGAAAGGAATGACAGTTCTGATGGCATGATGTCCAACGATCGGCGTCCCAAGGGAATGGGCTCAAAATTTTGCGCCTCAAAATCGGAGAAGCCTGATAGCCGGAGAGGGGTTGCTCCACTATCGTAGTTGTCAGCAAATGAAGGAAACATATTGTCAATACTTGGCCTACCAGAACTGACAAATGATATGTCAGTATCTGGCTGAGAGATCTCATATGGTTTTCCATTTGGGCCTTTCCTATGAGTGAAAGGAGACCTGTTTACAACAGTGATATACAACTTAGGCCTCAGAATGAGAAAAATATGCAACATTTTATGGCCAGTAAATATGAAATTTTAGAGCTCGCATCAGTGCCTATTGCTCATTCCTTACTAAGTAGCTGATGACACATTTGGGTAACATGAAGATAGTTTGACTTACTTCATGTTAAGTGTATCACTCTGAAGGTTCGACATGGGCAGATCAGATACAGGCTTCAGAATCCCCGAAAGAGAACCTTTACGAAACATATTAGAATTAGCTTTGCACGATGAAATGAACTTACTTGAAGAATTTTCTTCTAGCATTTTACATACCTCTGGAAGGAGTGTTCAGTGAATCCTCAGTGGTATTAGATTTGGCATTCCCCTGCTGCATGAACTGGTGACGCAGTGGGTGGATAAATGGTGCGAGGCGAGAAGCAGATCGTGTAGCTGAAATCTTTAAATTTTTGGAGATGACATACACAGTGCAGAAATCCGGAACCCCTTTTACCACGTTTCCAGGAATATCTTTGACTTTAAATCTTCTGTGTAGAAAGGCTACTAAAAATTTAGACCTTCAGAAGACGTTCTTCTTTCAAATAAGAACCATAAACTAGAATATGATCCGTATCAGAATAAAGCAATTAATATTTCTCCTCAATGAAGCTCAAACAAACATGACCAAACATAAATATATAAATGCAGACACAATTCTTCGTTTTCTACTTCGCAAACTTCCGAGATACGATTGAGATCATGTTTGTTGTATAGCTTCAGTTAACTAAAATTATGACTTTCCAAATGATACAAGTTACTCCTCTAGGTAATTGCCTCCATTCAAGAGATAGATCATATCTATTTGTTCCTCCATCCCAATATTTTTGGCCCCTTTCCAATAAGTGCAACTCACCATGCAAAGAAAGAGTCATACCTGAGAAGACCACCTTTTGCTGCAGCACCAAGAATTAATACTTCTATTGCTGTTCGATTCACATATTCAACGATTGCTTTGACTACATCGACGTCCTCTAGCACAACATCATAACATTGTATCTGTTATTTATTGATGATCAGAAGAATCAATACTAGAAAGGTTAAGGAAATTACTACGGAAAATAACAACTATAAATGCTAAAGAATGATTTGCAAAATGTGTGTGTGGGTCATCAGGAACTTGTTTGAAGTTTCGAGCTTGAATACTAACATCTTTACGAGTACAAAACACTCGGAAAGGAAGAAAGAGTTCCTTCAACTGCAGATCCAATTCACTCATTCCTGATCCATCGGTGCTAGCATCAGACATCTGGTTTAATCCTGATATGTAAAAGTACACCAGTTACTCCTTTGCTACTGTGTCATAAAATACACTCCAGAGAGAAATAGTCCTCAAGTTTCCTTTCTCCACTTTTTAATTGGAATTGTAGAAGTGATCAAGGTGCAGAAAGAAGTAGCAAACTTATCATTTTGTCCCCTTTTTTGACGTCACATTATAATACTCTAGACTTCATAAATGAAATGTAGCATTACTTTTAGGGTAACACTAGCAGGTAGAGTTTGTCTCCACAAAAACTCAGTGGCACATTGCTTAAAAATCTTAATATTGAAGAAAGAAGTTTGACATAGCATAGATATAATTAAAAGTCTTTAGCAATAATTAAAAAGCAAATTAGGTCTAAGAATGTTTTTCCCAAGTTCAAATTACAGAAATCATGATTAATGGGTGAGAGGGAGAGAGAAATGACACAAGTATGGATTAAATTAACTGAAAACCCAAGGCATGCAAGAGACAGTTGTAACATTATAGAGGCAAAACTCAAAATGTAATCCTTTCTGCACAGAACTTGCAGCAACATGCCAACCTGGGCTGGAATACGGGCAGATAACTAGCTCATTTGAAGAATAAACTAATTAGTCAACTACAATATTTGGGAAACTCAACAAATACTGAGGCTAAACTATATGTTTCTTAAGTGTGCAACTGCATCAGCCATCTTTAGCAGTGTTTGAGCTCTAACCAACATGCAACAACAAAGGTGTTCAATTGAAACATGTCTTATAACAATGTATCATACTTCAGGGTTCATTTTAAACATTGAGAGGATTCTAGCGGATAAAAGTATGAAATCCAGAAACTTTTTCAGAATATCACTATACGAAGTAGCAATTTTCAGTCGTTCTCTCTTAGTTTCACCTATGCTTAGTTCCATTGCATATCATAAGCCCCCCAATAATGCACGAACAACCAATCAAGCAACTAAACCTCATTACTCCAATAAGATTTTAAAAGAAAGCATGTCTTGCAAGCAGTGCCGGATCTATATGGTCTCTTGTCGGTGCTCAAGCAGCCGTTATCTTTGACCAGATTTAGTAAATTTGCATAGGTAATTATAAAAGTATTTAGATAAATATTAAGTGAGCACCCACGACTAAACTCTTTTTTCCTCTTCTTTCGGAATTTTTATCGGCGAGCACCAATGACTTTAAAATTCTGGATCTGTCACTGCTTGCAAGCGTTCGAAGAATGTTTTTGCTTGGTTCCCACTTCCACACAAGTGTGTCTTACCATAGATAAAGGAATATGGTAATTAAGAACAATTTTTCTCTTCCCAAAAAAATCACTAATTGGCAATATTTGTACAATTTTCCGAAAAGAAACAAAGATCTAACCACCATCAATAACATTGTTAATCCACTCGAAAAGTTGATTCCTACAACATTTTACTCAAGACATCATGATCCCAACAATCCACATTCCAATTCATACATTCAGGTTAATTACCAGAAAAAAATTATCATATATTTAAGGCATCGTTTGAGCCCAAGGATCCACTTAATATATTTCATACTAATTTCCAAAAATTTGGTTGATCCACAAACATCATAAATATTAATCGACATGATGTATGTATGTATGTATAAAGAAAGACTTACTAGATGTGGCATGAGAAGGGGGTTGAGAAACAGATGGTTTAACTTTGACATGGATCAAAATAACAGTCTGTCCCCTGGCAAGAAGATTATCAATAGCCCATTTCAAAGCAACTTGGCTTCCTCTATCTTTGTCTATGGCCACAGCTATCAATTTATTCAATGGAGGTCCATGATTCCCTGCTGTTGGTGGAGGCCACATTTCTGCTTTCTCAAATTTCACTTTTTCCCTTTTCCATATATATTATGTTCCAATCAACAAATTCTTCTTCCAATTCAAATTCTAAATAGCCCCAACACTTCCAATTCTAATACTCTCTTTTTCAAATCCAATATTAAAATGTCACTCTTCTACTCCTAGCTTCCACCTTTTTCTGGATTGCGGTGATCTTTGAGCAAAATGTGATAAATAAATTTCCAAAAGGAAAGAACTTTAGGCCAGTTTGATTATTGTTAATGACAACAAAAGAATTGAGATGAATTTTGAGTCTAGTTAGAATTATAAGGGGAGCTCCACGTTTGGCGGGTATTTTGTTGTTACGCCTATCCTGACAAATTTGAGATCATGAGGTCTACGACATGAGGTAATCGTCCTAACGACGGGTGTACTATGTCACTCTTAAAAGTACCATTCTAGCAATTTGTGTTGATGCCGCGAAGGATATATTAAAAAAATTAGGTAAATATATAGATTATCCATCAAACTTACACCAAAATTTTTGTTATATATCTCTTTTTTAGAAATAATTTTTTACACACTTAACCTTTTAACCTTTTAAAAGTGCATGTAAAACATACTTTTTTATTACGTTGTCACTCGCCTATTTTTTTACAAATAAGAGGCGAGTGGACAATTATAATTCTGTGTCTAAAGGCTCATTTTGACGCACTTGTCCAACCTTTCTATTTTTTCATTTTTCTAAATCCTTTTCTGAACTTTTTGAAAAAAAATTCACTATTTTTTTCCATCTTTTTCCATTACTGCACCATCGCCTTCTTCTACCACTCTACCACCAAATATAAAAGGAGGATAAAAAAATCAGAGTTTCATTTTTTAACATAGGAGTCGCTGAATGATAGTGTCACGGTTGAACTGCCTGGGTTTGCTGAAGGGAAAATTCATGGAGTTCTTCATATGTGTTTCGTGAGAATTTGTGGGTTCTAATTGGGTCTGTGGAATTGCTCCTATTTCAGCCATTGATGGGCTGGAAATTTTGAGTTCCTAAGTTCTATTTTGTTCTCACTATTGTTGGTGTAAGCACATTTAGTACTAAAACTATATAATCGGTTAGTCAATTTGAAAGAGGGAATATACAAATACGAGAAATTTTATGAAAAATATTTAATCAGTAATGATGATAGAATTTCAATGTTGTTCTAATAATTTAAAAATTAAAATTAAAAATAAAGGTCCATGTTTGCTACTTGCTAGTACAAATTACTCACTTGGAGGGGGAGGAGTAGCCATGGTGGTACAGCTTGGGGAAGGTGGAAGGTGAAGAAGATGGATATAATTATAAAATCAAGTTTTTTTTAAGTCAATAACAACGTGACATGTTATTATTGGTGCGTGACTACACTTGTTGAGAAATAAATGGTCAGGTACTCAAGAGGTGTGTTTTGAACACACTTTTGAAAGGTTGAGTATATAAAAAGTTTCTGGTGAAAAAAGAGTATTTAACATAAATTTCGATGCAAATTCAAAAGGTAAACTATGTATTTTGTCAAAAATATTATGTGTAGTTCTTATTTTCAAGCTCAGAATTCTAATTAAACATCTCTAATAATGCTTATCAAAAGTCTATGTAATCTAAAATTTTAGACTAAAGTTCATTACACATTTTAAATGGGTTGAGATTTTCTCCATTATAAATTGCCTCATTAATTTGTTAATTTGAAAAATATATAAGTACCCTTGACCTATAGCCGGATTACCAATTACACACTCTACCTTTGCGGGGTTTTTATTATCTCCCAAACTATTTTAAAGTCAAATAAATTCACCCTTAAAGTACCACAACCAAATTTCTATTAGGTAGTGAACCACACTCGCTTGACACGTCAGATTTCATTAAAAAAAAAACTTTTTTTTTCTTTACTCCAACAGCTGCCTTCTTCCACCCAAGATCACCCCCTAAAACTCCATCCAAACCAGCCAAATAAAGCTCTAAAACCCATCAAAAATAGCTCAGTTTTCCAGCCAAAAACTTAGCAAAATCAACCCTGAAAACCAGTCCAAACAACCACTAAAAGTTTCCATTAACACCACCTGAAAACACCCCAAAACTCAAAAACAGTCTACCGGAACCAGCAAATTCTAGCCAAAAAAACTCCAGCAAAGCAACTCAAAAACGCCTCAAAGCAATCTCTAAAACTCAGTCAACACACCATTCAAAATAGTCTCTCTTCCACCCAGCTTCACCACTAAACTCCAACCTCGAAACTACTAAAAATAAGTTGCAAAATACAACCAAAAAAAATAGCCACGAAAGCTGGGCATTAAAGCTCGGCGAAACAATCTGAAGACACAGTGAAACAACACCCAAAACGAGCCAAATTCAGTCCCAAAATTCAGCCAAACCGCAGCTGAAAACCTCCCCCGAAACCAGTTCCAAACAAATAATAGAAAACATTCAAAACTAGCCATAAACCTCCATCGAAACGACCCCTTTTACACCCAAAACAGTTATCCAAATCTGGTCGAGTCGGTATAATTTTCGTCTAGATCTTGGTTTAAGGTCGCCGTCGAGGTTATGGTCGATTGGTTCTATTCCGTTTGAATGTCCGTTTCAGACACAAAAATAAAAAGGATAGAAAGAGGAAGAAGAAAAACAGAATAAATAGAAGAAGAATGGCTAGACATGTTATGAAATAAAAACTGTAAAGTAAAGACAACTATAGAGAGAAACTAATATATTATTCAAACTTCAAACTTATGTACATAATGAGTTGAAATCTGCTCTATTTATAGAAGAAAGGATGGTGCTGGTGTAAGCTGCTACTGTACCAGATATAGATAATCTTCTGCCGGGAGTGATGTTTATCTATAACGGAATACCAAAAGGATAAACTCATTGTACCAGATATAGATAATCTTCTACCGGTTGTGATGTTGATCCATAACTGAATACCGAAAGGATAAGCTTATTGTACTAGATATATATAATCTTCTACCAGGGGTGATGTTTATCTATAATGGAGTACCGAAAGGATAAGTTCATTATACCAGATATAGATAATCTTCTACCGGGGGTGATTTTATCCATAACGGAGTACCGAAAGGATAAGCTCATTGTACTAGATATAGATAATCTTCTACCGAGGGTGATATTTATCCATAACGGAGTATTGAAAGGATAAGCTTCTTCAGGAGGCTTATTTCTAATAGAGTACTAAATAGATAAACATATTTACAATGGAGTACTAAATGAATATCCATAATATAATATATTTATAACACTCCCCCTTGGATGTTCAATTTAAAAGATAATGTGCCTCATTAAAACCTTACTAGAAAAAACCCCATGGGAAAAAATTCTAGTGAAAGAAAAAGAGTACACATATTTAGTAATACACATAAGTAGTTGACTCATTAAAAACCTTATAAGAAAAACCCTGTGGGAAAAACCTTAGTAAGGAAAAAAGAATGTTGCGCTTATTTTATTCCCCTTATAAAAACCTTGTTTCAAATATTTGAGTCTTCGCATTTCAATCTTGTATACCATCTTCTCAAAAGTTGAAGTTGGCAAAGATTTAGTGAATAAATCTGCGGGATTGTCACTTGAACGGATTTGTTGCACATCAATGTCACCATTTTTCTGAAGATCATGTGTGTAGAATAATTTTGGTGAAATGTGTTTCGTTCTATCTCCTTTGACCTTTATTTGGGCTGTGAATGCAACATTGTCTTCGTATAAAATTATGGATCTTTTGTCACATTCCAAACCACATTTTCCTTGAATAAAATAAATCATTAATCTCAACCATACGCATTCCCTACTTGTTTCATGAATAGCTATTATCTCAGCATGATTTGAAGAAGTAGCAACAATAAATTGCTTTGTGGAGTGCCATGATATGACAGTACCTCCACATGTAAACACATACCCGGTTTGAGACCGTGCTTTATGTGGTTCAGATAAATAACCTGCATTTGCATAACCAACAAGATCTGCACTGCCTTTGTTAGAATAAAATAAACCCATATCAAGTGTTCCCTTTAAATATTGCAATATATGCTAATCCTGTTCCAATATCTCCGTGTAGGAGAAGAGCTATATCTTGCTAGTAAATTAACAGAAAATATTATGTCAGGCCTTGTAGCATTAGCACGATACATAAGTGCACCAATTGTACTAAGATAAGGTATTTTGGGACCAAGGAGTTCCTCATCCTCTTTTGGAGGTCGGAAAAAATCCTTATTCACTTCAACTGATCGAACACCCATTGGTGTACTCAATGAGTGCGCTTTGTCCACGTAAAAGCGTTTTAAGACGCTTTCTGTATAGGCAGATTGATGGATAAAGATCCCGTCTGCTAAATGTTCAATTTGTAGACCAAGATAAAGTTTTGTCTTTCCAAGATCTTTCATCTCAAATTCCTTCGCAAGATATTTAATTGCCATTTGGAGCTCTTCTGGAGTTCTAAAAAGATTTATGTCATCAACATAAACAACAAGCATAACAAATTATGATGTCATTTTCTTTATAAGAATACATGGATAGATAACATCATTTATGTAACCCTCTTTCAGCAAATATTCACTAGGGCGAATATACCACATGCGCCTAGATTGCTTTAAACCGTACAAAGATTTTTGTAATCTGATTGAATACATTTTCCGAGATTTTGAATTTGCTTCAGGCATTTTAAATCCTTCAAGGATTTTCATATAAATTTCATTATCAAGTGCACCGTACAGATAAGTTGTAACTACATCCATTAGATGTATTTCAAGCTTTTCATGTAGCGCTAAACTGATGAGATATCGAAATGTTATGGCCTCCATAACTGCTGAATATGTTTCATCAAAATCGACTCCAGGTCGTTGTTTGAGAATCCTTGTGCGACAAGGCGGGCTTTGTATCTATCAGTTTCATTTTTATCATTCCTTTTTCGCACAAAAACTCATTTATGACCAACTGATTTTATACCAGCAAGTGTTTGGACTACTGGTCCAAAGACCGTTCTTTTAGCAAGTGCGTTTAATTCTGATTGAACTGCCTCTTGCCATTTTGGCCAATTAGATCTTTGTCAACATTCTTCAACAGATCGGGGTTCAAGATCCTCACTATCTTGTATAATGTTAAGTGCAACATTATATGCAAAAATATTATCCACCACTATTTCAGATCGATTTAAACTAATCCCATCACCAGTAGAACTTATTAAAAGCTTCTCACTAACTTGAGTCTCGAGTTCATTGGTTTCTTTAGGAATCTCAAAACTAATCAGATCTCGGGTCTCTTCAGGAGATTCTTTCATAGTATCGTTTTGATCATTTGTCGATTTTCTTTTTCGAGGATTTCGATCCTTAGAACCCAAACGCCTACCACGCTTCAGGCGTGCTTTAAGTTCACAAGCTCTCATGCTAGTAGATGGTCCTGTTGGGACACCAATTCGGATAGGCACATTCTCTGCAGGGATATGTGATTTAGTTATCCTTTTCAAATCAGTAAACACGCCTGGCATTTGATTTGCTATATTTTATAAATGGATGATCTTCTGGACCTCTTGATTACATATAGGGGTCGTGGATCAAAATGAGATAATGATGAAATTTTTCACATAATTTCTCTTTTAATTTCCTTTATCTCTCTCCCTAATTGTGAAAAATTTATTTCATCAAATCGACAATCTGCAAATCGAACAGTAAATAAATCTCCCATCAATGGTTCAAGATAGCGAATAATAGATGGTGATTCAAATCTAACATATATTCCTAACCTTCTCTGCGGACCCATCTTACTGCGCTGTGGTGGTGCTACTGGCACATATACAGCATATTTAAAAATTCGTAGATGGGCAATATTTGGTTCATGACTAAAAACTAATTGTCATGGAATATTTATTATAATGTCGGTCTGAGATAGATAAGTGATGTTGCATGCAAGATAGCATGGACCCAAACAGTAGTGAGCAATTTTATTTTTATAATTAGTGGTCTTGCTATCAATTGCAAGCGTTTAATAAATGACTCTGCAAGGCCATTTTGAGTATGAACATAAATTCTCCAGCATTATCAAGGCGAATAGCCTTCATGGGATAATCTAAAAATTGTGCCCTTAATCGAATTATTTGGGCTAATAGCTTTGCAAACGTCAGGTTGCGAGATGATAGTAGGCATACATGAGACCATCTTGAAGATGCATCTATTAGGACTATAAAATATCTACACAACCCACTTGGTGGGTGAATAGGTCCACATATTACCCCATGTATATGTTCTAAAAAGGTAGGGGATTCAATGCCAACCTTCATTGGTGATGGTCTAGTGATCATTTTGTCTTGATAACAAGCATCATAAGAAAATTCATTATTTGTAAGAATCTTCATGTTCTTTAATGGATGCCCACTCGAATTTTCAGTAATTCGTCTCATCATTATTGATCCAGGATGGCCCAAACGGCCATACCAAAGCACAAAAATATTTGAATCGGTAAACTTCTGATTTATGATAGAGTGTGCTTCAACTGTACTAATCTTTGAATAGTATAAGCCAGAAGATAAAGTTGGTAACTTTTCTATATTGTACTTCTGGCTAGAAACATTCTTTGTAATACAAAGATATTCCATATTCATTTCATCTATCGTCTCAACATGATACCCATTTCGGCGGATATCTGTAAACCTCAACAAGTTTCTTCGGGACTTGGAGGAGAATAATGCATTGTCTATGATAAATTTTGTTCCCTTAGACAGAAATATAGTGGCTCTTCTGGAGCCTTCAATCAAACTTATATTACCAGGAATTGTTGAAACGTTCGCTTTTTCCTTATGCAAATAAGAAAATATTTATGATCTTTGAATACGACATGAGTTGTTCCACTATATATTACACAAATATCTTTATGATTGGTCATTGATCCAAACATAATTTGAGGATTATCCATATTCTTCAAAATGACATAAACAAAATAAATATGATAGTAAACATCATTATCAAAGCACAACTTTTATTTATGTACAACAATTACATAACCATACTATCTACTACAATCAACAAAAATTAAAGTACTTACATTTCTACAGATTCATCACCTATCACATGACTTGTTCCTCCTTCGGGAAGTGCAAAATAATCAGCTACATCCAAATGCATGAAGTCAAAATTATCTTCATAAATAATTTTCTTCAGCATTTTTCTGTCTTCTTCAGGGAGGCTTGATAGAGCTCAACCAGGTGCTTTGGCGTACGACAGGTACGTGACCAGTGTCCTTTTCCTCCACATCTATAGCATGCATTTTCTGCCTTTGTTTCTTGCACCGCTTCATGCTTTTATTCCTTCCTTTTCCACTGCTGGTGGTGAGGAGGGTTCTTTGATGCATTATTATTACTATGATTAGAGTTTCTTCCCCGACTATGGCCATGACCACGACTGGGGCCACGACCTCTTCCAAGCTTAGCTTGGTGGAAGTTCGTCTCTTTTACTTCAGGGAATGGACAAGAACCAGTAGGTACCTTTCATGGTTCTTAATTAATAGCCCATTATGTTTCTCGGTTACAAGAAGATGTGAGATAAGTTCAGAATACTTTTTGAATCTAATCTCTCGATATTGCTGCTGCAGGAGCATATTCGAGGCATGAAAGTGGTGAAGGTTTTTTCCAACATATCATGAAAAGTAATATTATCATCACATATTTCAATTGAGAAATAATGTTGAAAATAGCAAAATTATACTCACTGATAAATTTAAAATCTTGTAGCCTTAGATGAATCCAATCATAACGTGCATGTGGAAGAACGACCATCTTCAGGTGGTCATATCAATCTGTTAAATTATTCCACAGTATGACTGGATCTTTAATAGTGAGATATTCCATTTTCAAGCCTTCATCAAGGTGATGGCGTAGGAATATCATTGCTTTAGTACAGTCTTGGTTTGATGCTTGATTTTTGTCCTTGATGGTGTCTGCTTGATCCATCGCATCCAGATGATTTTCAACATTAAGCACCCAAGACATGTAACTTTTGCCCGATATACCCAGGGCTACAAATTCAAGTTTAGAAAGAATTGATATTATTTAAAAAAAAGAAAGTCCGTACCTCTGATACTTTCAAAGTATTTGCTCGAGATGGCAGAGTCTCGTGCTGATAACGTGTTATGAAATAAAGACTGTAAAGTAAAGACAAGTATAGAGAGAAACTGATTTATTATTCAAACTTCAAATTTATGTCCATAATGAACTAAAATCTCCTCTATTTATAGAAGAAAGGAAGCTGTTGTGTGTTGCTCCCTAACGCACACGCAAGTATATGTGGCCGAGAAGTAATATAGGATTTTGAAGTCCAAATATCGTACCCACAGGGACTTATATCAACTACTCACTAACACACCAATATCGTTATTCAGTCAAGCACAATTCAAGTTCAAGAGTTTAATTCTGCTAAACTACAATTCTAAATAATAATTGAATTATCAAGTAACTAATTAATTGTTTGTATTCAGTAGAAACTAGTATTCCAGGGTTGTGATCAATTTGCCAATCGTATTGTGTTCTAATTAACTCTCCTTTCATATAATTCGCTCATGGTTGCTAATTATTCGATAAATATTCTCATAGCCTTCTCCCGAAGTACTACTCGCCTATTCTCAATAGATTAATGCCTATATTCCTATGAAATCAATCTATTAAGAACGTAATAAGATCAAGATATTTAATTAAGCACGGTGATTAGGTATATTCCTATCCTAACCATAAATCCGCTCCCCCTAAGGGT
The DNA here is from genome assembly GCA_002018475.1 of Nicotiana obtusifolia. Classification (NCBI taxonomy): domain Eukaryota; kingdom Viridiplantae; phylum Streptophyta; class Magnoliopsida; order Solanales; family Solanaceae; genus Nicotiana; species Nicotiana obtusifolia. The sequence continues at coordinate 21,126 of MCJB01051801.1, forward strand.
TAAGATCATGCTCTCTTCAACTCTTCTCTAATCTAAACACGGCTTTCCCAAGCATACCATATATAGTAAATAGAACCTAACTGCTGGCTAGACAATTAAGTAATTAAACACAAAATTGAAGAAACAACCATATGTTGGTGAATTATAATCAAGGTAAAGTTAATGTTAAACAAAAATATTCATGGCTAATCACAACCTCAGAACAGTGGGTATTTAGCCACTCATAACATAATCACACAATAGCATAAATTTTGAATCAATTGTAAAATACTAGAAAAGATTGAAGAAAACTGAGAATTCTTCGCTTCCTCACGATCCCTTGTGTGTTTCTGCTCCAAAGTGGCGTCTCCTCTTCAAAATTAGGTTTAGCCTTTCTTTTATACGTGTTGGGTAGGTCTAGGGCCGAAAATAACCTTGTCCCGGGCGAAATTGGAGAAAATCCCGTCATCGGCGCCCTGGGTAGCGTCAGGCGCCCACCAGGGCGCTGCTTCCAGTGATCTTTCTGCCTCCAGCGCCGCAGGTGGCGCCAGGCGCTGCCTGTGGCGCCCAAATACGCACTTCGTCCGGTTTTTCTTCGTTTTGGCTCAAATCTTGCCCGTTTCGCCCCCAATTGCTCCGGACTCATTCCTACACATAAAAACACTTCAAATTAATATGAAGCGTAGCATTTAACATTACACTTTCACGAAACAAGAGTCAAATATGAAGCAATGTACATAGAAATATATATACTTTACGCTAAACATCAACACCCCACACTTACACTCTTGCTCGTCCTCGAGCAATGGGATTATCTAACAACCTCCCAACTACGTACAAACTTCATATCATAGGAGAGAATTATAACTTTTAACCACACACTATACTTTTGACCACGATCAATACCGGCACAAAAGTATGAACACACAAAAATTCACATTCTTCCCGTTAAGCATATGCAAGTATAATACTTCAATTCAATATATTTCAACAACCTATTTGTCACCACCCAACCTCAAAAGTCGACTTGCAACCACTAAGCACCCTCAATTCATGCACTTACCCAAAAGAAAGTTTACAATATTACAAATCATTCATGAGATCATGTGCCCTTACCACAAACAAAAGAGTGAATATAGATAGTCGACACATTCAAATATGCTTCTGAATATAAATTAACGACATCGCACAATTGAACAAAAATCGCTCACTCTCACAAAGAATTCATGTGCTTCTCGTGGTCGTACCATAAGCTTGCCCGTAGTGTAGATCTCTACTAATTTAAGCTGGCCAAGTCTAGGATCAATTAGGACTTTTAAGGTTGTAGTGTAGGCTAAGGGACAGGTAGGATATATTTAGAAATAGTGACTAACCCTCCTAATCACTTTGATACACTATATTCACAATTCAAACATCTTTTGTTCTCAACCAATTCACTTGACTTAAACACATAGCCCTCTTTTTCAATTAAGCACTTCTATATTTCCACTAGCACAAATCAATAAGAATTGGAAGTGTTTTCTACATACTTTTACTATCAATTTTTTTCCCTCTTTTTTTCGCACACTCCATACATTAAAGCTCATCGGCTAGTGACTTTTGATTTCAACTTTAGTGCACCAACAGGCCCTTCCATGATTCCACTCAAAAACTACTCCCCAATCTCTAACCTTACTTCTTTTAGCGACTAAGTGCCTTAGGAGGTAAAGGTTCAATCAAGATCAAATTAAGAACAAAATAGAGGTACGGCTTGTAATGTGGGTACCAAAGAAAAGGTCTATAGGCTCAAAGGGCTAGCAACGGAAAATTTTATTTTTATGTGACAAGCACATCCATGATCAAGCAAGAAAATGCCTACGTCATCTCCTAGATTAGCCCAACTTACAATTTCGCTTCAATTAACACAGAAGGCAAGTTCTAGACTACACAGGATAGCACAGAAAATCACAAATCCTTACTCACACATTGCACATGATGTTAGAATATATGCACAACGCTAGAGGGGGGGGGGGGGAATAG
>MCJB01051802.1:0-26510 GCA_002018475.1 Nicotiana obtusifolia
TTTAAGGTATAAATGTTCTTTTAAGCAGTACAATTATTTATATTTATGATATTTCCATCTAAATACTTAACTTTTGAAATACAGAGCAAGTGTGTATGGGAACACCGCTATAGTGCGGATGTAGCTACTAATTTCCATCTCAAGGATCGCAAGCGGTTGTCACATTGCTTTTCCAGAGCTAGAAAGTCGAACCAGAAGCCCTCCTGGTTGCTTGATCATCTATGGGATGATCTGCAAAGGCAATGGCTAACCGCAGATTTCTTAAAGAAGAGCGAGCAAGGAAAGAAAGCTCGTGCTTCTGAGAAGGGAGGCTCCCTGCACACTGGAGGTGCGATCAGCCTCGGTACAATAAAAAGGAAAATGGTACGTAATTTCTTAATTTAATTTTAATTTTCAACGTCTACTCTGTTTATTAATTAAAATTTATGAGTTTTCAGGAGAAGAAGTTGGGCCGTCCGATGAGGCAAGATGAGTTATTCAAGGAGACTCATATTGTCAAGAAGAAGAAAGATTCGGACGAAGAAAGGTGGGTCGAGGGCCGAGCCTCGACTGTACATATAAGTTTTTAATTTTCATTAAGTACTTTGATTTACTTTTATATAACTTTTGAAATACTAATTCAATGTAATTTTTCTTATAGAGTCGCTTCACAGCTGAGGTTGAAGAATTCATACGCAGCCAGCCACCATTTCATTGGGTGACCCAATCCAACCGTTGGACGAGGATGCTGAAAGACTATGGACGTAGGCTGCTAGCGGTCCAAAATGGGGGAAGGTATACAGGCTTCCCACTAAGAAATTTCACCGCTATAAGTGTGAAATGCAAGGAATAGGCACTTCCGGCAAGCGGAGCAACTTGATGGGGAGAGCCTCTCCTCTATGCGGGAGAATGTGGCAAAGCTCACAGCTGAGCTAGAAGTCTCCAAGGAAAGAGAGAAGGTTAGAGATGCTCAGTATATTGCCATACAAGAGCAGCTCAAATCTCTCTTGGCTTCTGGCGCTTTTCCGATTCCCCGGTCTCGTGAGTCATCGCCAGAGGCTCGCCCTCCCGGTGCTACTTCCTCCCGTCCTCCCCGTTATCATCCCTCCAGTCCTACACAACTACACCCTTATCCATACCGTGTTGGTGATGACACTTCATCGGACGATGACACTAATGATGTAGACATTAATAATCCTTGAATTGTAATAACATTTAACTTATTTTGGTTAGTTTATGTATAAGTTCTATTGAACTTCATACTTTGTTACTTTTAATGTTGTTGTTGTTGTTTAATGCTGTTGTTGTTGTTGTTTATTGTTGTTATTGTTGTCGTTGTTGTTGTTGTTGTTGTTGTTTATGGCATTTGAATTTGGTTTATTGTTGTTGTCGTCGTTGTTGTTGTACGTTATTGCATAAAATACCTGTTTAGGATTTTGGTAAGCTGGCAGGTGGTGTAGCTGCCAAAACAGGCGATTTCTGGAAAAAATGAACCAAGAAAAGTGACCAACGTTGGTCTCAAGTTAGTCGCTTTTCACTGAAAAAAAAATAATTCTAGAAATTAGCGACCAACGTTGGTCGCAAAATAGCCCAGATTTTAAAACTGTTGAAGTATAGCGACCAACGTTGGTCGCTTATCATAAAAAAAAAAAAAATTCTTCAGTGTAGCGACCAAGGTTGGTCGCTAACTGTAAATTAAATTTTTCTGTTCTTCAGTTTAGCGACCAGCGTTGGCCGCTTAATCAAAATTAAAAAAAAATATTAATTATATTGCAACCAACGTTGGTCGCAATTTTTCAGATTATATTAATTAAGAAATAGATTTAGAGACCAACGTTGGTCTCTACATGTTTTTCCGGAATGTTTGGTCGTTTTGTTTTAGAGACCAAACTTGCGACCAACTTTGGTCGCAAAGGTAAAGTGACCACCTGAATTGTGACCAGGCCTATTCGGTTGCTTTTTGGTCGCTTTTGGACAAAAAGAGACCAACGTTGGTCGCTTTTTGTGGTCACTTTTTAGCTGATTTCTAGTAGTGGATGTTGAAGGAACCTTGAAATTGGCCCAATTCTGTTACCCACATCCCAAGCACGTTCTCTTTTCCAAAAGCTCAAATTGACTCACGATTAGCTAAAGCCCAACATATAAGAGTTCAATAGCAGAACCAATTCTTGTTAGTTGTACTTTAACAAACTAAACCTTTTCAAGACCCATTTCAGTGACTTTTGTAACAGTAATGTTGCCTTGGAATTAACCTATCTATAGCACTAATTTAAGCATGAATAATTAAAGTATTAACTAGAAAATAGCATAAATTCTTCCCTTAATTAAACATGAGTAAACATTTAGGTGCACCAATGACATTTATGAGTAGAATAACATCATTTAAAAGCCATGTATCATTCCACATGTATTCTTCAGCTGCTACAATTCATCTTTACAGTTCAACCACCAAATAAAAGGGAGGAGTCCAGATCCTAAACATTTAAATCATTCTTAAGCAAATATGCAGAATCTTCAATGACTTAAAAATCCAAAGATGTCCATATTTCAAACTAAACAACAGATTGCCACATACAAGGATATCCATATCAATTCAGAATTAAAACAAAGAATCGAATTCTTGGGCTCGAACAAAGTGAATCAAATTCAAGCCCTTCAATACTTTAAAAATTGCTAAAATCAACTAGAATTCCAAAATTTTATTAAACCAATTCCCACTAGCTACTCTCATGCTTCAAGAACTTGACTAACATATGTCCATTGTTTACCACAAAAGAAAAATATTAACAGAAAACTCATTACAAACTAGAGTCGTCCAAAATTTATAAAAGAGTTCATATTCTATGTCATTCAAAATTCAAGTAATTACATGGTTTTCGTGTTTACGTGCTAGGCGGAAGAAATAGCTGAATTAAGCCAAATAAAGACTAGAAAACAGTAAGGATGAAGCTCAGCAAAATCAGTAGCTGAAATAACAACAGAAGCTTTTGTTCTTAACCAGAAAAACCAGCTTGAAGAAAACAGAATTGGTGTAAAATGACGCAAAAATTGCAAGCAACTTTGAACTCTCTTTATGATTTTGTTTTTCCCTTTTTTTCGGATTTTTTTCTATGTATTTTTTTAGTATTTTTCAAATATGGAAACCTAAATTTTCTAGCTGCTGTGGCTCACTTTTTTTTTTCTTCTATCCAAAAAATCGTCGTCCTCTAAAGTTCCGAAAATGATAGTATTTATCTCCAAATTCCAAGCTCCTCTGCCTTTGTCCCCAAGAAATGATTTAAGCCCATATATCTCTTTTATATGGGCGGAATTTTGACAAATAGAGGGATAGGATAAAAAATCTTTAATCCTGAGGCTCCATCGATCTTAAATCCGTCTAAAAAGAGAGTGAAAATGCAAAAAAACGGGTGAGGAATATTCTCTGTCAGAGGTTTGTTAGGATTTGTGATGACGTGGTAAGAGGACGGGACCGTGGAGAAGAGAGGTTGTCATCCATGGTTTCTCTGGTGGGTTGATGTAGCGGCAGAGGTGAGAGGGGTGGGGAGATGCGGCTGGTTGGTCTTAGAGATAGGGTTTGGTTTTTTGAAAATTTTAGTTTTATATACCAACTCAAGACAAAGTACGGGCCACTTGATTAAACGAAATGAAAGTTTGGGATTAAAAGGGGATAATGGGGCGGGTCTAGCTTGGGCTAGGGCGAAATTAGGGCAATTGAGCTGTCCACATCGTTGGCCCAATGCAAAGCAGCCCTTTTTCTTTCCCTCAAATAATTAAACCATTTTATTTCCAAATGTAGCCACTTCAATTTCCCAAATTAATCCTAATTTTTGCAAAATTGACCTACTTATTTATTTTTTAATTTAAAATTAAGCTAATAAAATATTAAATTAACTAATTGCCTAACTAATTGAAACTTCAAATGTAAAAAGAAAAGAAGAATAGCTAAAAGTAATTTGTGATTTTTGTAGTTTTAACAATGCATCTACATGTAGTTCTAAAGCTAAAAATACAATAGGTGAAAGACCACAAAAATTATGGTTTAAAATTTTCCTACTAATGCAGTGATGCAAATGACCTAGAAACGTAATAAAAATGAAGAAAAATAAAAATATTTTTGATGTTTTCATGATTTAAAATATTTTTAATTATGAAAAATGCAACTAAATGCCATAAAATGCACACAACAAAATAGAGAGAGATCCTTAGAAATTCTAGAAAAAATCAAAGACAACTAGAAAATTATTTTTTGTGAAGTATTTAGGAGTAAACTATACATAGGGCAAAAATTACGTGCTCACAACGTTAATAACACAACTGAGGTTGTTTCGCTAAATTTTATTTTAAACCAAGCTACAGAATACAAATTAATGACAGCGCGAGAGAGCAACCTTACTAAACACATTCCCATCCAAATTAGCTAGATAAGGCCACCTAGGGGATCATATAAACTCAACATAGATGGAGCCTTCAAAAATAGTGAGACACACGGTGGAATTGGAGGCATATTTAGAAATAATAATGGAGACTGGGTGATGGGCTTTCAAATGAAAACCCTTTCTAAATCACCCATCGACACAGAACTACAGGCTCTCTTCCATGGCCTTCAACTAGCATGGGAACAAAACCTTTATCCACTTGAAGTGGAAACAGATGCAACCCAGGTAATTAATTTCATAAACCATGGCAATGCTACTCATAACACTCTTATTAATAATTGCAGGTGGCTGATATCCAAAATGGCCATGTTGGTGATCAGACATAACTTCTGCCAAGAAAACGAAGCAACACATCTTTTGACCAAAGAAGCATCAAGGCATCCAAATATCAATAAACTTAGTCGTCTGGTTATTCCACCACCTTATGTCACAAAGCTGGTGAAGTTTATATGTAGTTCGTGTTTGTTAATATATGTAGACAATTAGCTAAGCTTGGTAACCTCAGTGCCATGCAAGGTCTATCGTAATGATCCAATGGATCAAATGACTGTTATAACTTAGCTTTTAATGAATAAATATTTCTAGTTTCTCAACAAAAAAAAAAGTGTTAGAAGAAGGAAGTTCTTCAAATACTATTATACTCCATAATTGAAAAGGTCTCATCTTGAGTTGCTAAAGTCAAAGGCAAGGTGGTTAAGCCAATTTCCTGTATTACAAAAGTCGACAACCTGTGAGTTCTACCAAAATTTGCCGCCTGCATTGGAAACTGGTAGTTGGTCAAGCAAGTGAACCACCAAATAATCAACACTTTCTCGTTCTAGTCACAAAAGAATAATATTCTCTTTATTTGTAAAAATGTCTTCTAACAGAAAATTCAATGACATGCTATTATATTGATTTTATGAAGGTCCATGAGTAGCAGCTCCAAAATCATATCAGGATAGCTCGGTGCACAAAATATTCTGTATTCATTCAGAGTTCAGGAAGGACCGTAAAGGGTATGATATGGACAGAGACGTGCTGCGTCCGCTGCTTCCAAAATCATGTTAGGCTCTATTTATTTCATTGTCATGACAACATTTCCTCATATATCCATGTGTTAAGAAAAATGAATCCAGTACCTAGTTCAACAATGTATGTGTTAAGAAAAATGGAGTTTAGACTTAGCTCAACCATAAAAATTAATTTCTTTTCTCAGAAATTAACTCACTAGATGAAAATAATTCAAAAAGTATAAAAAGAGATTAAATATCATACGCTCAAGGGTCTGAACCAATTTAGGACTCTAACAACTTGTCTTCAATTCTAGAAGAAGCGATAAAGCTAAAAAAAAATTTTCTTGGTTTAGAGGACTTATTAGATGCAAAATCTTTTCATCAAATGAGCTTTTGCACCCAAAAGGAAATATTATTTTCCATAGATAAAAAAGTGCATGCAGTTTGGCAGTGAAAGGCACGGAGAAAAAACATGGAGTTTTATAGCTGCTCAATGCAGAAGAAAAAAAATTGCTTACGTAAAACCAGCTGACTGCTTGGAGCTTCCCGGAAGTTCAAACCCAAACTCCAAAAGTAAGAGAGAACTTTATTTAAAAGAAAATAACAAATAGTGAAACCCAAAATGAACCTTATTGTTTGTCACCAGTAGAGGACCTCTGGTTAGATGATCTTCTCACATCAAGATCCACTTGTAAGTTTCGTTGGTCAATTTTTGTACTCTCCATTTGGGTGTTTTTGGAGTTGAAATTTTGAAGTAAAAATCATTTCTTTGAAGCTGCAGTATTAATAGGTATTCAATTTTTGCTGCTACCAATTTTGAGTTAATTGCATGCCTTTTAAGTAGTATTGGAATTTAGGGTTTATGAGTTATCCCTTTAATTGAAAAATGTGGAATTACCACTTCTTGTTTTTAAGTTCAAATTTTTTGAATTGAAAATGTTCTTTTTTCTTTTTCTTTTTCTTTTTTTCTTTTTTCCTTTAGTTTTAAGTAAAGATCCTTTCTTTCTTACTTCCATGCTGAATTGTCAAGAAATGCAGTTTTTGCTTATGCATTGCTTGTTAAGTAGATGAAGACACCACTATCTCTGTGTTCGTTAGACTATAGTGAAGGCCGGCTTTATTGTAAATATTCAAATTGTGATTTTTAGTTTTAAGATATGCTTGGTTCTCTTTGTGGCATTACTGGCAGGTTGTGTGAGGGTGGTGTGTAATGATGTCAAGAACGATGCTACTTGTTTTCCTGTTACTTATGCTCCTAATTACATCCCAGCTTGAATGGAAACAGAAACAGGTGAGTGATGTCGAACCGAGCCCTAGCATGTCCCTGAAACAGCAACAGATTTCAAACAGAGAAGAAGCGGTTAAAGAGAAAGTAATTGTGCCATTTCTTTCCTCCTGTGTTACCTGATTTTGAAGGTTTTCCTGGTCAAGCTTTGACTTGAAAAGATGCTTAAGTGATTGTATGATCGTATGCTTAAGGTTTTCTGATACCCTTTGATGTTTCCCGAAATGAGAATGGAAGTAACGTCTTGTCTGATGTGTATATGGGTGTTCCTGGTCAAACAAAACTAACATCATTAATCATTTGCTTATGATGTGTGAACTAATACTGTTATACAAGTTCATCTACATGCTCTTTTTGCATCTTGCTTGTCATTGATATCGTCACGAACCTATTTACCCTCCGTGTGATGTCGTGATGACATCTAATCCCTAAGATTAGATAAGCCTAATAATTATGCGGAAAAATAAAATATAAAAACTGAAATCCAACTCTCATCATTTAAAATAAATCAAACCGCGATTCAAAATAATTACAAATCCCAAAACCCCGTAGAAACAAGTCACAAGCTTCTAAGAAAAATACTAAGTGTCTCTGTACATTAGGTCTAAGGTAAATAAGAAAAACAACATAATAAGGGTAGAGGGTGACTCCGAGGTCTGCCGACGTTGGAAGATGTACTTGAAGTCTCCACGAACGGCTATCTCACTGGTATCTGGCCTGATAAGAATAACCTGGATCTACACAAAATGATGTGCAGAAGAGTAGCATGAGTACACCACAACGGTACCCAGTAGGTGCCAAGCCTAACCTCGGTAGAGTAGTGACGAGGTCAGGTCAGGGCCCTACTGGAATAAAAAGGAAACAAGGCAGAAGATGTAATAATATAATGAAACGACTGAGAATTTAACGATGAGAAATTTCAGGAAGGTAACAACACAATAAATAGAGGTAAACAACAGGGGGCGTTCCCGAGGTACCGCCTCGTAGTTTCAAATGTAAATACACGATAGGGAGAGCTCCCGAGGTAACCGCCTTGTAGTCCCAAAGGTAAATACGCAACAGGGGAACTCTCGAGGTACCGCCTCATAGTCTCAAAAGTAAATATACAACTCATAACTTATGGAACACCGAATTTACAGCAAGGAATCCTACAGTTAAAGACTAAATACAAAAACAAGGAAGCAGGTAATTCAACTAAGCATATTGCACAAATTGCAAGTAAGAGTTAAGACACGTAGACATACAATACTAGGCTAAACATGATAATCACACATGCTAAGGAAACTCAGTTAAGGAATTAAAAGAATACTACTCAGCAAGAACCGAAATTTCTACATTTGTATACGCACTTGTCACCTCGCGTACACGGCACTCACATAACACAAATTGTTATAGCGGTACCAAATTCTATGGGGATTTCCCCCATACAAGGTTAGACAAATCAGTTACCTCAAATCTCGCTCAATCAGTCACTAAGAATGCCTTTCCCTCGATTTTCCAACTCCGATTGGCTCGAATCTAGCCAAAATAATTTCACACTATAAATATATCTACAAGAAACTAATTTAAAAAATAAAACTATAACTTTAGCAAATAATTTAAAACTCGGCCCAAAAAGCCGACTCGGGCCCACGTCTCGGGATCATGTCAAAGTCACAATTTACGAATACTCGTTCGACCACGAGTCCAACCGTACCAATTTTAACAAAATCTGACACCAAATTCCTAGCCTCAAACTCCCAAAATCCACCTTAATTACACACAAAATAGGTGAGGAATTCAATGGGGAACCAAAATTATTGAATAAAGATGAGCACAAGGGACTTACCTCAAGAAACCCATCAAAAATCCTCTCAAGAATCAACAAGACCCGAGCTCAAAATATTTGAAATGAAGCAAAATCGCGAACCCTTGTATTTAAGTATTCTACCAGCACTTCTGCTTCTGCGGAAACTTAACCGCTTCTGCAGCGTCACAGAAGCGACCACTCGCCTGCATCTGCAGCTTCTTCCGCTCCTGCGTCCCCTCAGTATGCTTCTACAGACTCACTTCTGCGAGCCTCCAAGCCGCTTCTCCGGTCCCAGCTTCCTTGCCCAATTCCGCTTCTGCGGTTCAAAGCCCTCTTTTGTGGGTGCGCATCTGCACAAACACGTCCACTTCTACGGATAGGCCTTCCAAGCATTCGTCTGCATCTGCAGTTACTCTTCCGCAGAAGCGACTCCGCTTCTGCGGCCTTCACACTGCACCTGCGACCACATGCCATTTCCTCCAGCCCTGCATCAGTGCCCAAATGCTCGTTTCTGTGAGCTCGCAGCTGCGGTCAATCTTGCGCAGGTGTGATTGCACCAGAACTTATGCACTTCAGCCATTCTCACAGGTCTAAATTTAATCAGTTAGTCATCCGGAATCCACCCGAGGCCCCCCAGGACCTCAATCAAATACACCAACCAGTTCTAAAACATTGTACGAATTTAGTCGAGCCTTTAAATCACGTCAAACAATGCTAAAAATACAAATTGCACATCAATTCAAGCCTAATGAACTTTAAAACTTCAAACTTCTACATCCGATGCCGAAACCTATCAAATCAAGTCCGATTGACCTCAAATTTTGCACACAAGTCATAATTGACATTACAGACCTAATCCAACTTCTGGAATCGGAATCTGACCCCGATATCAAAAGTACACTCCCGGTCAAACTTTCCAAAAAATAATCTAATTTTCCAACTTTCGTCAATTGACGCTAAAATGACCTACGGGCTTCCAATTCAACATCCGAATACGCTGCTAAGACCAAAATCATCCTACGGAGCTATTGGAACCGTCGAAACCCCATTCCAGAGTCGTCTTCACACAATTCAAACTACGGTAAATTCCTAGAACTTAAACTCTCAATTTAGGGACTATGTGTCCCATTTTACTCCGAAACAAAAAACAAATCTCCCAGCAAGTTACCTAGCTACAAAAATAAAATAAAGGAAACAATAATTAGGGGTTAGGGGCTAATACTCTTAAAACTACCGGCCGGGTCGTTACAGATATCCTTCTCATTTTCATGTTGTGAGTGTTCGTTTGCATACTGACACTTGAGGATTTAGTATTAGCTAGGGAACGAGAAAGTGGAACAACGTTGTAATTTTAGTTCTAGTTGTACTTGAAGTTCAATGGCGGAAGTTTGTGGCAACGAGAGGAGATGTGGAATGTAAAAGGGCTGCAGAGTAGATGTTAAGATCATGAATGAATAGTAGGATAATACTTTATTTGATCGGGTATCTAGAACAGAAAAGCTCTTTCTAGATACCTGATCGAATTTGGTGAAGTCTCACTGTTTTGGATGTTAGATAATGGAAGATGAATGTAAGGAGGAAAACAAGGTGGGGAGGTGCTGTGGACGCTAGCTGCTAGAAGAGCAAAAAGGAAACAGGAGAAATAAAAGAGCCACAAAAATTTGGCGAAATCTAAGTTGGTTGACGGGTAGAAAAGACACTATGAGCTTCGACTACAGAAATCTTGTGAAGAATGTAAATTTTCATAACATTTAATCTGCTTCTCATTTATATGCATTAACAGCGGATGTTATATGTGATAACAAACTATCATTCAACGAAACCGTGATTGGGAGAAAACAAACCAAAACACAGTTGAAAAATAGTGACTTATGAAATCGACAAGACATTACTACAAAATCTCGATACTAGTTTTAGAAAGAAAATTCTGATATTTCAAAAGTTCTAAAAAGGGAATAAGCACAAGTCATTTATAGAAACTGCAAAAGTTAAATTTGGTGATCGAACAAACTGCTTTACTGAGGAACTTTCACATTTCCTACAGTTTATTTGAACACATTACTATTAAGGAATTGTATGCAATTAGCCTTTACATTTCTTTCTGATAATTCCAGCACCCTGTCAATAGTATCACATTGTACGTATAATTCTCACCTGAATGCAGACAAGCAATAAAACCTACTGCTACAGCTCAACCTACGCATTGTGCGAATTCTTTTTGGGTTTTGCACCTTTACAAATGTAATACTGGGAGTAGTTACTTGGACTATTCAAATGTAGTAAATTTTATGGGTGGTCATTCAACTTTGAGTTCAAAAGTCATTTTTCTTATTTTTGTTACTTAAAAATCATTTAACTTTGTGTTCATTACCCAAAAGTCACTTTTCTTTCTTTTGTTCCACAAAAATTATCGTACTTTGCTCTAGTCACCTTGGCCAAATTTTATAATAGTTTTATTTGAAAAGTCTATTATGTCCTTGACATTAATCCTCTCATTTATGTAATATATTCTGTATTATATACTATATAATATATTTTTTCCTAGGTATTTTACATATAATTAAAATAAATTTAAATTATTTTATTTATTATTTTTATAATATATTCATACATTTAATTTTTTTCATAGCACTCAATTTATTTAATTATATTCAAACATGAACATATTTTAATTATAAAAATGATAAAAATTATTTATTTTTTATATTTATTTAAAATAATAAAAATATATTTGTTTAACAAATGATAGTTTTCTTGTAGTCAATAAAAAATTTTAAAAAATTTCAAAGTTGTTTGTGTTTAATATTAAGTTTTTTAAAGCTTTATCTGTTAATATTATTTATTTGAAAGTATTAATCTAATGTGTCATTTTGCTAAATTTGGGTTTTTATTTATTAACTTAATGGGTATTGCTTGGCTGATAAATCAATTAGCTTTGATTTTTTAATTTTCATTAAACATATTTCATTAAGAATGATTAAGAACGTGGACTTGAGATTTGTTCATGGTAATGTTACTGACAAATTTAATAATGCTACTTATATATCTTGAAAATTAATATTAAGAAAAAAATTAAATGTACGAATATATTACATAAATGGGAGGATTTAAGGGCATAATAGACTTTTTAGGTGAAAGGTTTATAAAATCTGGTCAAAGTGATTATTGTGATAACTAAAGCATAGTAAAATGATTTTTGTGTAAGATAAGAACGAAAAAATGACTTTTGAGTAATGAACACAAAGTTGAATGACTTTTACGTAACAAAAGAAAAAAAAATGACTTTTGGGTAATAAACACAAAGTTGAATGACCACACATGAAATTTACTCTATTCAAATGGTCTTAAGGCCCTATTGTAATGGACATGTAAAGTTATAAACCCATAATAGATTCAATCAATTATTGCAGATTATCCTATCGCAGGAGAAGAACATATAGGGGCTGAATGAGCTTGTGCGGAGTCTTAGGGAACAGTTGCTGCACTGCAAAGTAGCAAAGAAACAATAAACATCAATCATAGATCACTGATAGATAATGTAGCTGAACTTGACAGCCAGCAAGCTCTTGAGGATTAAACACGAGCACGGATAAGCCTGTCACTGTGAATGTTAGTTTATTCTGATATTTTTAGAAGTAATTTGCTGCTGATTTTTTGTTTATCCTGCAAGTTACCAATGAACTCTGCAATTAAATCACATGGTTTTTGGTATTCAGCTCTACTGTTGCAGTCGTGAATGCCTATTCATCTGTAAAACCATTTCATTTCTGGAGCTCAAGACTCTAACTTCTGCTTAACAGCCAGCCCGCCAGTGATTGTATTCTAGTTTTAGATTTCTGGCTAGAGGATGAGAGTCATGTAAAAGATTGACCATCAGTTTTTGAAGTTCTCTGGAATTCAGATGCCTGGTTCTTGGAATTTAAATAAATGTCGCTTTAGCTTTATCTTTTTTGCTAAGTAAAGATGCTATACTAGCGGTGTGGGTTCCAAAACAAGATATTTGTCAATGCGAAACTATATTATATCAGGAGGGAGTAGATCTTTTAACTAAATATTTACTTTATCTGTTTGCCGTTATTTCTTGTTAGTATATCTTGTTAAGATTAATTATATAACTTAGCTTTACTTAGCTTTCTAGCTTTACTTAGCTTTCTCATTAGTTAGTTAGTTAAGTAGCAGTCAGTTAGTTTGGTGCCAGCTGCAGCCAGCTCACTCGTTAGTTTAGTCGGTTATATTTTCTTTTACTTTGCTGAGACACCTTTGTATATAGTGGGATCTCCACTTTGAGTTCAATCAGATTTGTGAGTTCTAGAAGATTCATTTCCTTCTCCCACTTTCTCCCTCCTATCACTGATGGCATGAAGGTCGAATTCTCATCACCATTGGAGCTCAGCTCGAGCTCAAGTTACTATTCCACTGACAAAATTGATATGGTATCAGAGCCACTCACAAGTTTTGAGTTCGTTCTTCTGATTGTGTTGGGTCTCGATTGTTCGTTATGCAATTCGATTAATTTTGCTCATGCAAACTTCGATTTATGTTAATTTCGAACCATAGTGTATCTAGAAGTGTTGTGTTCTGTTCGCAGTTAGTTTTCTGAGAACTAGATATGTAATTGCTCCAATTTCAACCTTTATTCCTTCAGTCGCTTAGAAAATCATACTGTGTGAAATGATTATCGTTGACGATGATGAACAATCTACACAATCTTTGGCTGACTGTGCTAATCAGCCAATTGTTGATACTAGCAGCTCTTTCTATATGCATCTGTCTGATACTCCTGCAGCAGCACTAGTTCCTGTTCCATTTTAATGGATTTGGATATCGTTCATGGAGAAGAAGCGTAATGCGAGCCCTATGAGTGAAAAATAAGCTAGAGTTCATCAATGGGGAGTGTAAAAGACCAGATTCAGACTCATCAAAATATCGACTATGGGAAAGGTGCGATGACATGGTAACTTCATGGATTTTGAGCTCCCTAGCTAAGGAAATTGCAGATAGTATTGAGTATGTGACAGATGCAGATGAATTATGGAGAGAACTTGAAGATCGATATGACCAAACTAATGAAACAAAACTATATCAAAATCATAAGAAGATCAATAACTTGTCGCAAGGAACTCTTGACATTACTGGGTATTACACTAAAATAAAGAAGTTATGGGAGGAACACAATACTCTAATTGCCAAATCTCATTATACATGTAACTGCACATGCGGAGCCAAGGAAAGTATGCACAAGCTGAGCAAGGTCGGAGATTAATACAGTTCCTTTTGGTACTAAACGAGACAGACACTCTAGTTAGAGGTAGTATCCTCATGATGAATCCTCTTCCCTCAATCGCCCATGCTTTCTCATTACTAATTCAAGAGGAAAGGGAGAGAGAAATCAGGCTAAGTAATCATTTAGCACTTGAATCAGCAGCATTGAATGCGAGCACAAGTAAACCAAATTCTTTCAGAACCAATTACTCTCCCAACAACAATCACAATAATAGGACCAAGCCCTTCTGTGATCATTGCAAGAGACCAGGACACACCAAAGAGAAATGTTACAAGCTTCATGGATATCCTCAGAACCTGAATCAAAATCAGAATGCAAACATAAGTCATAGGTTTCCAACTTCAATCAAAATTCAAGAAAAAATTTCAATTATGGTCACAATCAAAGTGGTAATCAGAATCCAAAGTTTAACAGAGGAAATACAACAGTGGCCAATGCATATGTTGCTGTCACTGATACACAATCAGCTGACAATGAGCGACCTACTGCTCATGATAATGCTCAAAATGTGAGCCCCACCAAAGAAGAATATGGTCAGTTAGTAAGCTTGTTGCACCATTTTCGGCCTAGAGGAGGAAGATATTGCACAAGCAGTTCCAACATCCTAAGTGGAGCAGCAAACTTTGCAGGTACCATAGCATGCACATCCCCTATTGATTTTGGTAAGTTTTCATGTGAATATTTAAAAAACAAGGCTGACTCATGGATTTAGATTCAGGGGCATCAAACAATATGACCTTTAACAGATCTCTAGTAACCAGTATGATAACCTTACCCTATCCTTTGTTAGTTATACTTCCAAATGACTACAAGATAAAGGTGATAGAGATCGGCAGTATGATACTCACTCCTTGAATCACTTTAGACCGGGTGATGTTTGTCCCTTCTTTTAGATATAATTTGATTTATGTTCATTCTTTGGCTTCTCACCTCAACTGTCTTGTTGCATTTGCTAAATACTATCGCATACTGTAGGCCCCTTCAATGAAGAGGCCTCTGGTGATTGGTAGGATGACGGATGGGCTGTACATCCTATGGCCAAGCTACTTGAAGAGCAACAATTCAAGCCCTACAACAAAGACTTCTGGTCCTTTCCTAATTACCTCTACTTGTTGCACTTGTAACACATAGTGTCACTTTCACTCAATTGTAAATAGGTCATTTCATGCCAATAAGTGTATTCCTCTTCATCCACTTGTAAATAGTCCATGTGCAAATAATAAAGGATAGTTTTCTCTTATGAGTACATTTTTTAGTATACCTTCTCATTTGTGTTTTGAAATAATGTGAATATGTTGTGGCACAACAGGCTTGGTCATGTCCCTTTTATCAAAATGAAAAACATTTCTTCCATTCTTGTAGCCTTCTCTCCCAAGCAGCCTTTTAATTGCACCATTTGCCCTATGGCCAGACAAGAAAGGCTCTCATTTCCTCAAAGAACTAGTGTATCTGGCAGGATGTTTGATCTACTACATGTTGATCTATAGGGACCATATCATGTTCACACTCATGACAATCATAAATACTTCATTACCATGGTAGATGATTTCAGTAGATCCACCTGCACACACCTCTTATCTAGTAAGAGCAATGCTCTCCAAGTGATCAAATATTTTATCAACATGGTGGAAAACCAAATTGGTGTGACTATCAAGGTCATAAGGTCAAAAAATGGGCTAGAGTTCACTAACATAGAAGAAAATTTGTTATTCCAATCTAAAGGAATCATCCATCAAAAAGCTTGCCCCTACACGTCACAGCAGAATGGTGCGGTGGAGAGAAAACATAAATACCTCCTTGAAACAGCCAGAGCACTTCTTTTCCAATACCACTAAAGTACTGGGGGAGTGTGTTCTTTATGCTACCTATATTATAAACAGATTGCTTCTGCCTCTATTAAAAACCAGAGCCTATATGAACTGTTAATACAAGAGAAAACCAAAATATTCCCGTCTAAGAAGCTTTGGATGTCTTTGTTATCCAACTGTATCTAAGCCACATAGGGACAAATTTGAGCCTAGAACAATATCACATGTTTTTGTTGGATATTCTTTCAACACAAAGGGTTATAAAATTTTGAGTCTGGCCTCCAAGAAAATTCATGTTTTCAGGGATGTAGTTTTCAATTAGTTCATTTCTCCTTTTGCTGTCAGCATAAATGAGTCTTATCAGTCTTATGTCCTTCATTTTGTTCCTTTCGTTGAATCTTTACATGATGGCACAAATAATGCACAACATCCATCTGGTGTTCTTACTAATCAAAAGGGTTCCAATATCAAACACAACTTTGTGTCACCTGCACCTGTTACCTATCCATCAACCTCTATATCACATGTATCTCCATTAACTTATTCACCGCAACATCATGCAGAACAACCCTCTACAGAACCTTTACAATTGAGAACATATTGCATAAACCTCCTGGTTATTTGCATGACTATGTACATTCCTTTCCCAACATTAAACCAAACAATGTTTCTCTCAATGCTCTATTCTTTATGAATCACCACATTTCCTCTGATATGTTAACTCCTGATAGTCCTAGTGAGAAATGTTTGCCATGACAGGGAACCATCATCATATGAGGAAGCAGCTATTGATCCTGCATGGCAAGTTGCAATGACACAAGAACTTGAAGCCTTGTACTCCAACCATACCTAGGACCTAGTTCCATTTCTAGCTGGGAAGCAAGCAATACGATGCAAATGGGTCTATAAAGTAAAACATAAAGCCGATGGTATTGAGAGATTTAAAGCAAGATTAGTTGTCAAAGGCTATACTTAGCAGGTAGGAATTGATTACACAGAAATATTTTCACCAGTGGTAAAGATGACAACAGTGAGGGCATTGATATCAATTGCCGTTAAAAAGGGTTGGACATATCTCTACTAGATGTGAATAATACTTTCCTTCACGGGGACTTACATGAGGAAGTGTATATGCAGGTACCACTTGGACTTGTGGTGGACAAACCAGGACTGATTTGCAGACTAAACAAGCCTCTTTATGGTTTAAAACAAGCTAATCGACAATGGTATGCAAAGTTGACTGAGGCATTATGTTCTAAAGGTTACATACACTCCATGAATGACTACTCACTCTTCTATAAAAGGAATATAGAATTCTCAGTATATGTGAATGATGTCCTCTTAACTGGCTCTGATCTGGAGGAGATTACAAAGCTAAAAGCCTTCCTACATATAGAAATTTAAGATCAAAGACCTGGGCTAACTACATTATTTTTTTGGGATTGGAAGTAATTTACAAGGATGATGGAGTCATCATATCCCAAAGGAAGTTTGTGTTAGACCTACTGAAAGAATACAATTGTTTGGACCATAGTACTTGCTCCTCACCACTAGATCCTACTGTAAAATTTAAAGCCGGGGAAGACACTATCCTACAGGATCCCTCCTACTATAGAAAGCTAGTGGGTAAGTTAAATTTCCTAACCAAGTTGATTTTTCTAACCAACACAAGAATGGATATTGCATACAGTGTTCAACATTTGAGCCAATTCATGCAAGAGCCCAGAGAACCTCATTTGAAAGGCAACATTTCATCTGCTCAAGTATCTAAAGACTGACCCTAATCTATGGATTTTCATGTCAAAGGATGCAAATCACACAATTAGAGCATATTGTGACTCTGATTGGGCCGCCTGTCCAGACTCCAGGAGATGTATTACAGGTTATCTAGTCCTCCTAGGCAACAGTCCTATCAGTTGGAAGTCCAATACATAAAAAACTATATCTCTGTCCTCTACAGAATCAGAATATAGAGCCTTACGGAAAGTGTTGGGAGAATTGGTATGGTTGAGCAAATTATTTGAAGAGCTGAATGTTCCTTTCTCTATGCCCATTGCAGTATGCTGTGATAGTCAGTCAACTCTCCACATTGCAAGAAATTCAATTTTTCATGAAAGAACTAAACATATAGAAGTGGATTGCCATTTTGTGCGAAATAAGTTGCAAAAAGAATTGATATCACTCCACCACATCAGAATAGACAATCAGCTAGCAGACATCCTCGTGAAGGCCTTGACTGGGATTAAACATACTGCTATATTAGGCAAGTTGGTTGTGTTTACTACACCTCCAACTTGGGGGGGGAGGGGGGGGGGTTACTTAGCTTTCTCTTAGTTAGTTAGTTAGTTAGTTAGTTAAGTAGCAGTTAGTTAGTTTGGTGCCAGCTGTAGCCAGCTCACTCGTTAATTTAGTCGGTTATGTTTTCTTTTACTTTGTCGAGACACCTTAGTATATAGTGGGATCTCCACTTTGAGTTCAATCAGATTTGTGAGTTCTAGAAGATTCATTTCCATCTCCCTCTTTCTCCCTCCCATCACTGATGGCGTGAAGGTCAAATTGTCATCACCATTGGAGCTCAGCTCGAGCTCAAGTTACTGTTCCATTGACAAAATTGATATTTTTTTTTTAAAATTAATTTTTAGAGGATTCATGATGTATGTTAACGACTCAAAATTGTTTCATGTGCTTCTCGTCAGATGAAATCTAGCATGTATATATATTTTCAAGAAAAATAATTTTCACTCATCAACCAACATCGAAAAAGACTTTCGTCATACCACTATAACATAAGAAATGGATTGTGTCGGTGGCCAACCCCAAAGTCTATTGAAACTCAAAAGCCAATCTTGCGTTGTTTGTGAAATCATGAAACCACCCCAAACATTAGGGGATTCTAAACGTCAGGAAGACAAGTTTTAACAACTTAAGCAGGTATAAAATTTGATATCAAGGACTTCGTTAGAAAATAACAATTGGATTTGTAATTAGGAAATGAGAAAAGTCTTCAAAGATGATCTAGAAGTTGTTGAGGAAAAAGATATAAACCTGCCCTTATATTTCTGGTTAACCTGTTTTCCTTGGAGTTTTGAGTGGGGATTTAAAGAGAGGTTCTAATTAAAATAAAATTTGGATAAAGACCTTTAACCAATTGTGTCCTCAATTCATCACTCATGTTCCAAGTCGAAATAGTCAAACATTTGGTGAAAGATTATTATTAGACCAATTTCAAGTCCACTAAAAAGAGGTGTTCAGTGACAAAATCTAATAGTTTTCTTTTTAAAAGAAATCTCAAGAAAAAAGAAGTTTCTTTCGGGGGTAAGGAACAATAATTTTGGCATAAAATTATATTCTGACTGATATTCCCTCCCTTCCTTTTAGTTATTCAATATACTAAAAATAAGTTGTTCATGGTATCTAACTAAATCGAACAAATGACTTTGCACTATTTAATGTTAGTATTTGCTACTAGCGATCACTGGTTCACTGCTACCTAAAATTTTCCAAACTGGCCTAGCATAAAACTCCCAACATTAATTAACATTATTTTTACAATTAATGCTATTTAATTTCGACCCCTTATTGTGCACCACTTGCAAAGTTGTGAAATATACTTGGCATGACAATATATGTGCAACACTTTTTAGATAAGTGGGGCTAAATTATTAAATATGCTCCTGCCTCATATAACTAATTCGGCCGTTACCATAATTTCTACTTCCTTTTTGTTTTCTCCAGAACAAGAAAAGTACAAGCAACTTATTATTGCCAAATTTATAGTACTATCGTATGAAATTATTTTAAATTATTAATCAATTACTCATTCAAGTACGTCTCCATTCTAATTTTTTTTTTTTTTTTTAATATCTTCACCCAGGTGTCTCAAATTTATTTGGGGTCTCGACTAATTCGAATTCGTATCGCGTAAAGTCCATTTATGGAAAAAGTTTCTTCTCAATTATTTCTTCCGTTCACTTTTACTTGTCTAGTATTCTAAAAATAGATTTTCACTTTTACTTGTCACTTTTAGCGTATCAAGAGAAGACAATTTTCTTTTTCATGTCATACCCATAATATTAATTACTCATTTCAAATCATTTTCTCAAAATCATTAACTATGCATAAATTAATGTAGGTATCATGATATAAATTATGAAGTTCATTTATTATTTCTTAAAGGGTGTGAAAAGTCAAAACATGACTAGTAAAAGTGAACGGAGGAAGTATATAGACTCAAAATCCTAAATCTCTGATTAAATATGGAGAGATCTTACACAACCAACTATAATCTCGAACTAGTTGGGATTGAGTAAAAACTTATTATTAGCTGACGAGGTCTCAATTTGTTTCGCATAAAATATATATAAAAAAAAAAAAAAAAAAAAATAACTATACTATAGTAACTAATAAAATATGGACCAAAGGTAATACGTAAAACTAAAACCGCGGGTCAGTATAACACTAAAAAACAAACCTGAAAAGTACGTACTAACTAACCAACATTCAGTAGAAACAATCAAGAGAGAAACTTGATAAAGACCAAAAACATTTAATGGCATAGTAAATTAAATGACATTAACCAGAGCCTGCCAAAGGTTGGTTTAATAGGTTTGTGCGGGATTGGGGTAAAGTATTCAAAGTATACATGAATAAATAGAGCAACTTCAGGAGTTAGGACTGATAACTAAAAGAGTTCAAAAATGGTTAAACATTAAATTTTAAGAGCAGCTGACGTGTGCCCCATTTAGTGTATGGCTTTAAGTAGGTTAGGTTTCAGAGCAAAAACTGTACTTCAGGTCAGAAGTCGAGTTGCATAAGTACATATTGAGCCCTCAGTGGTGCTAGAATTTTCAGCAAGTAGAAACATAATATAAGAAAGTGCATATTGGCCAGCACCAGCACCAGCACGAGCCCGATGTTATAAAAGATGAAACTATTGTTTTTTATCAACTTTAATTTGATATGAAGTGACAGAAAAGAGAAGTAAATACATGTAATTGACTACCAAATCAGATCACTTTGTTTTGGTAAATGAAATAGCAGAGAAGAGAAATAGAACCTACGTCTACCTCAATACTATTGAAATTTCTGGATAGTTATTGCAACCTCTGCACTAGATTAATTTTCTGTATTACTAGAGAAAAAAACCTTACTCTTTGTTGGTGAGAAAAGGGAAATAGAACAGTGAAGTCATTATGTAGTTCCGAAACGGAAGTGACTGGATGTGGTTAAATGACTTTTTCAAAGGATTATCTACTATTGAGCTTTATAACTCTGACTTATAAGTGGGTTTAATTTTAACTTTGGTTCCAAATATATTTAAAAAATATTGAGGCTATCTCTTCTGTAGGGAAGATAGAGGGGGAGAGTTAGTTGTGAATATTCAACGTTAGTTTGATAATTAAAAGATTGAAATTAAATCTCAACAACACTAGTAAAATTAAATACTAAAATAATGTATATGTAAGCAAGCTTTACAAACAGTTGCTTGTTTGACATGTCATGACAAGATTAAAGGTACCGATCTCCAATAACATTTATACGGTACTCCCTCCGGTTCATAATAAATGATTTTTTTTTTGATCCAAAATAAGTGACATTTTACATAATCAAGAAGGAACTAATTTTGTTTTTCCAAACTTTGCCCTTGTTTACAAATTCAAGATGTTAAGTTAACAATACGCCAATTTTGATCAAGGTTAATTTATTTAAAATACTATTTTTTTTCTAGGAGTTAGTACTTTCTTACGGGGTGTGTCAAAGGTTAAAAAATCACTTATTATGAATCAGAGGGAGTATTAGTAAGTTTTTAGTGCTGGAAAAATTAAAGATGCTATATTAGAATTTTATGAGAATTGTATTTGGCTTCATTAAATTGAATTTGGTTAGCCGTTAGACTTTTAATGAGGTTTAGATTCTTGTACACATTTAGTTCTTAGTATTACTAGTTTTACAAAATATAATAACTACGACAATATATCCAACAATCTAGCATTGATTGAGAGCTTTCTCATCACTTTATAGTTGAACGTATTTACTATATTCTCAAAGTTCTATCAAACTTTCTTGAACGCACATATATATATATATATATGTCAAGCCATTAATTCAATAACTAATTTATCCGCCGTGAAATTAACTCTTCTCATCTTCTATACCAAATTATTCTGAAATTTTCTATTTGCAGTTAATTTTACCTCTAGACATTTGACGTCCACCCTACTTCTCCAGTTATGATCACAATTAATTCTGCACTAAATAAACCTCATAATTTTCTCCTTTCCTTCGCATTATATAAATGTAGTCAAACTTTCCTTATTATCTCCCACACTTCAAACTCTCTTTTCCTATTGCTACAAGTTTCAATCTTCTCTCAGGTTCGACCTCTTCTTCAAGATTGTACTCCTTTTGTTTTAAAATTAATTTTCAATTGGTTTGTTTTTCTTTAGTACGTAGTTGTTTAAGTTGTGGACTAAATTTTTATTTCTTTGTCTTATAAATACAGGGTTAGTGGAATATATATAAGCGGACAATTCAAAGGAAACAAAAAAATGAACTACAGGAAAGATCCGAAGCTTGATTTGAAGCTAAACTTATCTCCACCAAGGGCAAATATTTTTCCAAGAGAAATATCACCATCTTCTTCAATGGAAAGATCACCAGCAAGTTCTTGTGTTTCTAGAGAACCAACTCCAGAAGATCAACAGTTTTTTGGAAATTACCAAAATAGCCCAGAGGCAACAACTTCAATGATGCTTGTGGGTTGCCCTAGATGCTTAATGTATGTTATGTTATCAGTGGATGATCCAAAGTGTCCCAAATGCAAGAGTTCTGTTTTGCTTGATTTTTTCCGTGAGGATAGAATCAACAATCCAAAGAATTGAATCAAGAAGAAGAAGAAGAAGAAAAACAGCTGTGGTTTTTGGCTTGATTTGCTGGATTATTATTAACCCTTTACTAAGATTAGGTTTTAAGTAGGAGTAATTAATTTCTTCATATAGTATGTCCTTTCTTTTTTGGTTATGGAAATGCTTTTGGTTGCTCACAAGACGGAGGGGGAAGAGAGCTTTTAATTTTGTGAGTTTGTTGAGGTTATTGAATGAATTGTGACGAAAATATTGAATATACCTCAAGACTATAGGGCCAACTGGTCTTGTTATGCAACCAATATGCCTAGTATGGTTTGGTCTTCATATTAATACATTTGATGTTAGCAGCTCTTTGTTCTAAATGCAATCAATATTTTGTTGCAACTACTTTATTTATCCCATCATTAAGGGGAAATTAGTCCCACTATTGTTCAATTCATAGACCGATTTATGCCATGTGTCCACCCACCTATTTTATGGCTTAGATTCATTTTGTTGTAAACAATTAAAAAGGTAAGGCAATTTTGAATTAAATATGATAAGAAAATACAAAACAAAAAAAAAACTAACGGCAGCCGTTTATATCAACGTGCCTGCCATTTTATCTCATTTCTTAAACAATACAATGCATCACTGGGGCCCACAACGGTGTCATAGTAAAGTCTAGAGCTATGTGCATTTCAAAAAAATTCAGAATATTCTTATAATATTAATCAATTTCTTATATTTGGAATCGGTTTTTCTAATTTGTTGAGCAGGAGTTTGACTCCTTGATCCGATGGTCTATCGGAAACAATATTTTTATATTTATAAGATAAGGATAAAGTTTACGTACATACTATTCTCTCCAAACTTGATTCATGGAATTACACTAAAAAAAAAATTTTTTGTTGTTGTTGAGCAGGAGTTTGACAAATAACACATTAGATGACAAATATCATTTGTTTAATGTTGACACAAAAGCTCTCGAATAATGAGATTCCAAGAGTTCCTCTTGTATTGGTAATTTTAGTTTTCAAACCTTTCCACCTGTGAGTTCGGACACATAGACTTTTCTTGCTGCCCCTGGCTTCAACTCATCTTTTAGAAAATTGAGCTTTTTTAGAAGGCACTTACTTTGATATAGTGTTTGGTCCAAGATTCTTTACCTCCTAAAATAAAAAAAAAATAAAGTAAATTTTCTATTTAAATCGAACATCGACGTTATCGAGTCGAATAAACCAAATAAAAGTGGATAAAACTGTACCAAACTCGAGTTGAATCCTATAAATAAACGAAAGAAATAATTTAATTGCTTAATATTATGACCTTTTATTATAAGTTCACTGTTCCACGGCTATAGAGTTGATCTCAACAACTACAGAGGTTTTGCCTTTAGAAAACAATATTGGTATAGAATTTATGATGTATAATTAGTTAAAAAGATAAATGAATGTCCTCCATATTTTTGGCGTCTAAAACGTTGTGTAAATTCAATTCCCTCCACCTTAATTTTCGTTTTCTTCCTCATAATTATTCTCGACCTTTTTATTGTTACTCAAAACACATGATATGGGCCCTAGGGGTGTCAATGGTTCGGTCTGACCGGTTATTTTATAAAATTTGTATCATGTCAATTATTCGGTTATTTTATTATGTATAATTAAAATTAGACTTTTTGAAACAGTCCCAATCATGCCGGTTTCTCTTCGGTATCGATACAGTTCGGTTAAATTTTTATTTTTTTGTTAAATATCATGTAAAATTCACCAGTAGAAATAGGATGCAATAACGTATGTTCTTTTATAGGACTTAGCAAAACTCTGCAGACATTTTTATTGTTTTAAGGGTGATGAATTAAAAAAAAAATGAAAGATGGGTAGAATATAGACCCATCAACTATTCTACAACAACGTAAAAGAAACCAAGCAAAGGCAAAAAAAAATATAAATCACACGAGTGGAAAAATATTAACCAAGCTGGGACTCAAGAATAAAGTCTATAGAATATTGAATATTCAGAAAGATAAATCTAAATTATATGAAAGAAAACATATTCAATACATTGTAGTTTGCTACTCATAATTGCTAGAATACTTTGCGTCTTGCTAATGAAGATACTTGAAATAACTTAGTTTAAGTAGAAGTAGCATAATAGGTTTTAGGAATTAGTATTTTGAGTTTAATTACTTGTTGGCTTGTAACAATTTTCATAATTCCAAAATCCAAAGAAAAATTTAATGCATTATTATTTTTAAACTTACTATATAAATATATTTTTCACATGTAAAATTTATTCGGTACGATTCGATATTTTTTCGGTTTATTTTCATAAAATAAAGAATCTACCTTAATTATCAATACAGTTATAAATTTATATAAAGATTAATTATTATTTTAAAAAGAATCTACAAATCAATTTGATGCGATACGATTCGATCGATTTAATCGATTTTCGAATATCCATTGACGTCCTTGATGGGCCTTAATGCTGCATTATACAGTGTTTAAGAGACGGGATAAAATGGCTGGCACGTTGACATAAACGGCTGCCGTTAGTTTTTTGCATTTTCTTATCATTTTTAATTCAAAATCGCCTTACCTTTTTCAATTTGTTTACAACAAAATGAATAAGGCATGGAATATTTGGGTGGACACATGGCATGAATTTATCCACGCATTGAATAATACTGGACCATCGTTCACCAGAGGGGATCTCATCCCATCATTAAACACACATTTTTTCTGTTGAGTTTAATTATTTGGTATTCGAAATCCACAAATTCATGTTTACGCGGGGTAATTAAGTCTATGTTCTTCATTCCTTACTCGAACACTGATACTACTAGTATTAGTACTAGAGTTTTAAAACTCAACTATTTGTCTGGTTGTATTGTGTTTAATTAACCAATTTCTCATATCAAAAGTTTCCTATTTGAGTTAAAAACATATCAACTTTATCACGATAGCATTTTAATGATATGAAAATACAAAATAAAAATATGATAATTTGTGATACAAATAATTTGAATTGATCAATTAAAAATAAATAAAAATTAGTTGAAAAATAGATTCAATGATGTCACGACCCAAAATCCCAACCTGGTCGTGATGGCGCTTCTCGTGAGGACAAGGCAAGCCAAACCAATACAACTGCTCTTAAACAGTTAAACCATGTAATTTAAAACATGAATAAATAAACAACAAGGTAGTTCGGAATATATATATATAAGGTACCATCCCGACTACAGCCCTCAGATCGGGGTGTCACAAAGTCATGAGCCGCTAAAGAAGGCCTAAAGATAATATAACTATTACAATATCTTAAGCACAATTGTTTGAAAGAAGTAAAGTCAACAAAAGAAAAGAGTTACGGGGCTGCGGACGCAAGCAGCTACCTCGTAATCTCCGAATCACCACCCTGACGATGCTAGTAGTCAGTACCTCGGGGTGGAACCGATAGCGCCTGAATCTGCACACATGGTGCAGGGAGTAATGTGAGTACTTCCAACTCAGTGAGTAATAAGTATAAATAATTACTGAAAGTAGAAATCACATAATGCACAAGGCAATCTATAAAGAAGTAATAAAACATCAGTGAAATGGTAAAACAGGGTAATTTCTAACAGAAACTTCTTCCAACTGATCAATGAGTAGTAACAGAAAACACTTCAAAACCGCCCCTCGGGCCCATTATCATTTAAAATCAGTAAAATCTTTCAAAAAAATCCGGTTACCAGTTGTAATTGTTACCAACTGTAACCTACAGTTGTCATTGTTACCAACTGTATTATCTTTGGTTACCGGTTGTCATTGTTACCAACCGTAACCTACAGTTGTCATTGTTACCAACTGTATCATCTACCCATCTCCGGTTATCAGTTGTCATTGTTACCAACTGTAACCGACAGTTGTCATTGTTACCAACTGTTTTATCATTCGTTACCGGTTGTCATTGTTACCAACCGTAACCTACAATTGTCATTGTTACCAATTGTAGTATCATGATGGGTACCCTGCGCTCACTGTGGGTGGTTCAGACTTCCGGAAGGGGCTTTCGCGGCCCAAGCGCTATATCATATCTCGTGGC
>MCJB01051803.1:386-23458 GCA_002018475.1 Nicotiana obtusifolia
AAAAAAACCGCTAGGCCCGTTAGGCCCGCCTCAGGCCCAGGCCCGCCAGGCCCAGGCCCGCCAGGCCCAGGCCCGCCACGGGCCACAGCCTTATGTTGTTGTCGTTGTTGTTGTTGTTGTTGTTGTTGTTTATGGCATAAAATGCCTGTTTAGGAATTTGGTAAGCTGACAGGTAGTGTAGCTGCCAAAACAGGCAGTTTCTGCCAAAAATGAACCAAGAAAAGCGACCAACGTTGGTCTCTAGTTGGTCGCTTTTCTCTTAAAAAAAATAATTTTCTGGGAAATAGCGACCAACTTTGGAAGTTGGTCGCTATTTAACCCAGATTTATCAAAAGCAACCAACTTTGGTCGCTATTCAATTTTTAAAAAAAAAACAATTTCTGCAAATATAGCAACCAAAGTTGGTCACTTATAATTATAAAAAAAAAAATTAGTTCTTGCAAATAGCGACCAACTTTGGTCTCTTAATTTTAAAAAAATCAAAAAAATTAATTATATAGCGACCAACGTTGGTCGCAATTTTTCAGATTATAATAAATTAAAAAAAAACGTAATTTACATTTGGAGACCAACTTTGGTCGCAAATATTAGCGACCAAAGTTGGTTGCTATTTTCTTTACCTGGAATATTTGGTCCTTTTACCTTGGAGAACAAAGTTGGTCACTAATTGGCGACCAACTTTGGTCCCTAAGGTTAAGGGACCAGCTTAATATCGACCAGGCCTGTTTGGTCGCTTTTTGGCCAATAAGCGACCAACTTTGGTCGCTTTTTGTAGTCGCTTTTTTCGGATTTCTAGTAGTGAAAAGACTTACTACATATTTATAAAACTTTTGGTTCTTATATACAATCTTAAAAAAAATTACTAAAATCTTCTGAATCCATAAGATTTAAGTCTATGAAGTCTAAAATTATTTGGAATTATTAGGTATGATTCGTTAATTGCCAAAGTGGTCGAATCTTTAAAAATGATTGATTCCAAAACAATGATTGAACTTATATCCAGTTATCCATAAATTGTGATGCTTATAAACGATATAATATTTATGGGTAAATTGAAGTTTTTGGTTGTAAGATATTATGGATCGCCCAAAGGTTGATTGTTTGTTCTTGTAATCATTGAACATTAAGTCGATAATCTGGATGTGCTATTAGTTTTATTTATATATATCCAAAGATAATAAGTATTACTAATTGGCACATTGAAAAATTATTCAATGTCTAAAGTTGTATTTAATATATCACCCAAAGGAAGACATCAATTTACATTTAATAGTACATAAACCATTCTGAATCTGATACTATATTTAAATCTATTAATCAAAGCATTAACGAATGAGCATATTTTATTTGTAGCACTTGCTCTTCGTTCGCACTCTACTTCTGTTATGACCTCTAACAGACTTAACTTCTCGGATTGATGCGAACAGATCAAATTCCATCTGGAAGTTTTAGATCTTGATGTTGCACTTTATACTGAGAAGCTAACTGTTATTACTGAAACTAGCAGTGCTGAAGAAAGGCCCTACTTTAAACACTAGGACAGGTCCAACAGGCTAAGCCTAATGTTTATGTGAATGAATATTACGGACAATATTAAGACTACTCTTACCATGCATAAGCATGTCATTGAAATGACAAATATAGCAGCAAGACTTAAGACTTTGGGAATGAAAGTTGATGAGAATTTCTTTGCTCAATTCATTATTAACTCATTACCATCTGAGTATAGTCCTTTCCAAATGAACTACAATACCATGAAAGATAAATAGAACGTGCATGAACTGCAAGGAATGCTAGTTCAAGAGGAAACAAGGCTGAAGAATCAAGGAACCCACTCCATTAACCTTGTATGCCATCAAGGAGCTGGAAAGAAAGGAAAGAAATATGGAAAAGTTAAACAGAGGCAACATAATGTCAATGAGTCCTCTTATCAAGTACGTAAAAAGGAACACAAGAATGATCATTGTCATTTCTGTGGAAAACCTGGATACTTTCAGAAAGATTTCCTGAAACGTAAGGCATGGTTCGAGAAGAAAGGTAAGGCTTGTGCTTTTACGTGTCTGGAATTATACTTAACTGAAGTTCCTTATAATACTAGGTGGATTGACTCTGGTTCTACAGTTCATGTTTCTAATATGATGCATGGATTCCTTACAACCCAGACCATAAATCGGAACGAGAGATTTGTGTCATAAGGAATAGAGTGAAGGCTCCGGTTGAAGCTATCGGTACTTATCGTTTAATCCTAGAAACTGAATATCACTTAGACAACTTTTTATGTACCTTCTCTTTAAGAAATTTAATTTTCTTGTCTAAGTTGGATAAAGCTGGATATTTTTTAAAATTTTGGCAATGGATGTTTCAGTTTGTTTAAGCATAATCATCTTATTGGTTCTGGTATTATTTGTGAATTTATACAAATTGAACCTTGATACTTTATTTTCGAAACCCTCTTAACTCTGCATCATAATGTATGGAGCCAAACATAGTTTGGTGAATGAACATTCTGCTTACTTGTGACATAAATGTTTAGGTCACATATTTAAAAAAAGACTGAAAAGGTTAGTTAAGAATGAAATCCTTCCAAATTTGGATTTTACGGACCTTATTATTTGTGTGGATAATATTAAAGGAAAACAAACAAAACACATAAAGAAAGGAACCACAAGAAGCACACAGCTTCTTGAAATTATACACACTGATATATGTGATCTTTTGATGTCACTTTTTTCAATATGGAAAAATACTTTATCACCTTTATTGATGACTTTTCACGTTGTGGATATGTCTATTTGTTGCATGAAAAATCTCAAGTAGTAAATGCCTTAGAGGTATTTATTAATGAGGTTGAAAGACAACTAGATAGAAAGGTAAAAATAATCAGGTCAGACAAAGGTTGTGACTATTACGGAAGATATGACAAAACTGGACAACACCCTGATCTATTTGCTAAATTTCTTGAAAAATGTAGTATATGTGCTCAATACACAACGAGTAGCACATCACAACAAAATGGTTGTCACGACCCGGATTTCCCACCCTCGGGAGTCGTGATGGCGCCTACTCGTGAAAGCTAGGCAAGATAATTAACCGAATAATTAACCCTGTTTTCATTTTTAAAGTCATTACAACATAAAACCAACAACTAAAGAACAATATAAATTAACGAGCAGAATGAATAAAATTTCAAGCTTTGAGATATCGCTAATAGAATCTCCTTAACGAACTACCCAAGATTTAGTGTCACAATTTCACAGACTGTCTAAGAGTACTACAAATAAAGGCCTGAAAGAAATAATAAAGTTTTGTCTCTGGGAGTACGTAAAAGTAACAGGTAAAATAGATATCGGGAGACACCAAGGTCTGCGGACGCCTGCAGGACTACCTTAGGTCGCCTGATGAGCAAGAAGCTAGAAGCTCCCTACGGTCCAAAATCTGCTGCGCTGGGATCTGCACAAAAGAGTGTAGAATGTAGTATCAGCACAACCGACCCCATGTGCTGGCAAGTGCCTGGCCTAACCCCGACGAAGTAATGACGAGGCTAGGACCAGACTCCAGATAAACCTGTGCAGTTATATATAAATATATAAATCTATAGCAGAAAGATAGAAGTAATTAAACAATTAAAGCTGGGGAAGGAAAAACATGCTTCGGGGTAACAAATAAAACAGATCATCAAAGAAATATAAGGAAACTACAATTTAACTTCTAACACGAATAAAGAGAAATACAGGCAACTTTCACTTTTTAGTTTCCATCTTGTTGCAGGCGTGGAACCTGATCCCATTTCTCATATCTTGTGGTAGGCGTACCACCCGCTCCCATTTCATTATATCTTGTTGCAGGCGTGCAACCCGACCCCATTTCATTTCATCTTTGTGGTAGGCGTACCACCCGCTCCCATTTTATTATATCTTGTTGCATGCGTGCAACTCGACCCCATTTCCTTACATTTTGTGGTAGGCGTACCACACTCTCCCATTTCATTATATCTTGTGGTAGGCGTACCACCCGCTCCCATTTCATTATATATTGTGGCAGGCGTGCCACCCGCTCCCATTTCATTATATCATGTGGTAGGCGTACCACCCACTCCCATGTCATTATATATTGTGGCAGGCGTGCCACCTGCTCCCATTTCATTATATCTTGTGGCAGGCGTGCCACCCGCTCCCATTTCATTATATCATGTGGTAGGCGTACCACCCACTCCCATTTCATTATATCTTATGGTCCCATTTCATTATCTTGTGGCAGGCGTGCCACCTGCTCCCATTTCATTATATCTTGTGGCAGGCGTGCCACCTGCTCCCATTTTATTATATCATGTGGTAGGCGTACCATCTGCTCCCATTTCATAATATCTTGTGGCAGGCGTGCCACCCGCTCCCATTTCATTAGTCATCACAACAATCACAAGAAATTCCGGCAAGGGAAAACAAAAAAAACAATATAATAACTTCTCAGTAAAGGAACAACGACATAAAAGCAAACACCCCGACAGGGGAAAATCAGCTATAACCAATCTTAGCTCAACTTCTACTCAGCTCAACATCCAGAATCATCAATTAAGGATTTCGTACCATCATTTAAGAACACAACAACTATCCATTTAATACTCACGGTCATGCTCGACACCAACGTATAGATACTCGTCACCATGCCTATACGTCGTACTCAACAAGAAGCAATTTAACAAATAGGACACAACTCCTAATCCCTCAAGCTAAGGTTAAACTGGACACTTACCTCGCTTTGCAACCAAATTCAAGATTTCCAATAAATTCGAATCTTTGCAACAAAAAAAACACAGGCCTTCGAGCCCAATCTTTTATAGATGAACACGAACTTCAGATGGACTCGACCGGAGCTAACGAACTACGCCCTGGTCGACGGCCTCAAACTCGTCTGAAATTTTGGTACTGTTTCACTGCGAAATTAGCAGCAATTTGAGCTGCGGTTTTAGGGGGTTAAAGAGTGGGGTTTTTCGTAATTGATGTTGGGGTTTTGAGGAATTTATTTCACGGTTATTTTTCATCTTAGTTGGGGCTATTTCCGGCGACTTTTCATCTGGGTTTTGGTGAGTTTAATGGTGGGATCTGGGCTGGCAAGTGTGAAGATTGACAGCTCCTCAATGGCTGCATTTTCATGGAATTTGGGGCTGCTTCAAGGTGATTTTTGGGGCTTTTTTGTTGTGATTTTTGGGCGTTTTGGAGATGTTTCTAAGATGGTATGACAGTGGGTTTTTACCGGGCTAATGGTTACTGGTTTCTATTTATAGTGGGTCCAAAAATCGAGACAAATTACCCCTTTTCGGTCGGATTTGCGATTGCATTTCTGTCGCATAACAGACATGCGGTCCGCATTTTGACATGGCCATCGTAGATTGTAACCCTAGCCTCCATCGCATTTGAGATATGCGGTCCGCATTGTTGGAAATGCGGTCGCATATGTGACCGCATTTCTGATGTTGATTTTTTTCCAGAAATCTGTCTTGATCTGTGATCTCAGTGTGCAATATGCGGTCCGCATTATAGAAATGCGACCGCATTTCTGACGTTAATTTTTGCCCAGAAATCTGTCTTGATCTGCGATCACAGTGTGCGATATGCGGTCTGCATTGTAGAAATGCGACCGCATATGTGACCGCATTTCTGATGTTGATTTTGCCCCAGAAATCTGTCTTGATCTGCGATCTCAGTGTGAGATATGCGGTCAGTATTGTAGAAATGCGACCGCATAACCTGCTTTACGATACGTTTTTGCTCTTTTCTCTGCCCTTAGGTCCTTACACCTCATACATTGCAAGGATACTAAAATTACATACTCTCAAAAAGGAAATTGCGTCTACAACAAGCTAAAATCTAAGCAATTAGTATCAAATGTGCTTCTCTGGCACATCAAGTTGTCACATTCTCTACCAATTCAAGCCTAACTCTACACGGGACCTCCAAAACCAATTCTGATCACACTCCTAAGTCATGAATCACCTCCCGAAGCTAACCGAACCATCGGAACTCACATCCGAATGCAAACTACTCAACTCGATCACATAAAACACGGAAACGAAGCATGAAAAAGCAGAAATGGGAGAAACGGAGCGGTACTCATGAGATGACTGACCGGGTCGTCACATTCTCCCCCACTTAAACATACGTTCGTCACGTTCGTCCTCGAACGTGCTAAGGACTATTCCAAGGACATTAAATTTCTAAGTGTATTATTACACACACTTGCGGCGGTTCTACGTCACCGTAAATTTAACATGGATTTGACAACGCCTTCTCAATTGAAGATTATTTCCTTTAATCTACATATATAAATTTCAAAGCCAACATTCTCACAGCTCAATTAATTCAACACAGCATGTTAGTCTCAACCGGCTGCAGCAACTCATGCTTGCGCGCCCATCATATGTATGCCCATAACCGCGTGTCTGGTCATAATAGTTGTTCATAATTAATTCCAGCATCGTCAATTAACCTCATTTTAACCAAAACCTCGTTTTAAATTTTCACAACTCTAACAGCAATTCACGAGGCATGAAGACCTCATAATTATTTACTCTAATTAACTAGTCACATTTAACGCCACCTGGACACTCCCCTTGTAAGCTAAAACTCAATAATTACAGCACGAATATGGCAAAATATGCACAAAAACACATAGAAGAATTATCAAATAAGCCTAACAGGCATGGCTCCCTATCAGTACTGTAGTAAAAATTATATTTAATAGAGTGAGAATTTAAAACACATAAATTTCCATCTCAAGGATCTCGTTCTTATATAACTTCCATCGCGGCTCATAACCCAGTTTAAGCTTTTCATATCATATTAAAACGCGAGGATCTCGTCCTCAACTCTGAATCACAAGTATATGCACATCGTGCCAACCGAAATCTATCCATTTCTCCTTTAAAATAATTTCGGTTAAACAAAATCAACTTGGTCTGATTAATCTTCTTGTGATTCCCCGACCAAGCATATGTCCTCATCTGTAGTATTATCTACTGAGGGCATGGATACATCGTCAGAGACTTCTGTGTTGAAGTTTCTACCTAGATCCTTCTTGATTTCTTCAACATAGGAGGCTAGAATTTCCTTTTTTGAAACTGCACCTTTCTTCATTTGCAGTCTTCTGGTTATTTGTTTAAATGGACTAAGTTCTTCAATTTCTGAACTACTGGCATGGCTCTTTGAGTTGTAGTTCTGTCACGACCCCGATCACAAACCCGGTCGTAATGGCGCCTCTCGTGAAGACAAGGCCAGCCAATTCGAACCATAATTCATTTTAAATAGTTAATTTAACAAGAGAACAACACAACACAGTTTAATAGCAGTCATTTGCGGAAAAACATAATGAACCATCCCAACAACAACCCAAACCGGGTGTCACAACGTCATGAGAAACTAATGAAATCCTAATAACAAGATTACTATTACAATATCTCTGGCACAATTGTTTGAAGAAAGTGGAAACAACAAATAAAAGAGATACGGGGCTACGGACGCCAACAACTACCTCATAGTCTCTGAATCACAGCTCTGACAGTCGTAGTCAATGCCTCGGAGCGGAATCAATAACGCTTGAATCTGCACACATGGTGCAGGGAGTAATGTGAGTACTTCCAACTCTGTGAGTAATGCATATAAATAATGACTAAAAGTAAGGAAACACGTAAAGCACAAGGCAATGCATAATGAAGCAGTAAACCATTATTTGAAAATAGTAAATCAGAAAGAAACATTTAAAAATCTTCCCAGCTCTAGTTACCAGTTGCCATTGTTACCAACTGTAACATCCCTGGGCTCAGTATCACTTAAAACAGTAAAATCTTCCCAGCTCTGGTTACCAGTTGTCATTGTTACCAACTATAACCTACAGTTGTCATTGTTACCAACTGTAATATCCCTTCGGCTCTGGTTACCAGTTGTCATTGTTACCAACTGTAACCTACAGTTGTCATTGTTACCAACTGTAATTATCATAATGGATACCCGCGCTCACTGGGGGTGTACAAACTCCGGGAGGGGCCCCTTACGGCCCAAGTGCAATATCAAGCCACCTCGTGGCATATATCTGGGCCCTCGGCCTCGTATCAATCAAGCCACCTCGTGGCGTACATCAAGTATATCAAGCCCTCGGCCTCATATCACTCAGTAAAACCTCACATTTGGCCCTTGGCCGCACTCAGTCAGAAAATCATCACATGCCCCTCGGGCATAGTGAAACAGTAGTTCTCAGCCCAAAAACATCATTTAAATATCATTTAAATCTCAAAACTGAGTAAAAGTGGCTGAGTTGTAAAACGGTGGAAGAACAACATGACTGAGATCAAGTATGAATCAAAACAGTGAGTAAACAGTGAGAAATACCCCTGAAGGGTTCAAATAACCGGCATGAAGCCCGAATATGGCAATCAGCCCCAATCATGGTGATACAAATAAGTTTCAATCAATTAAGTAGTAAAAATCATCAATCGTGACGGACCAAGTCACAATCCCCGATAGTAATCGACCACATGCTCATCATCGAGCAAGTGCCTCACCTCAATATAGCACTACGAGGTGCAAATCCAGGGTTTCAAACCCTTAGAACATCATTTACAATCACTACTCACCTCGAACCGGCTAAATTTCTAGCCCACGACGCCTTTGCCCTTCGAATTGGCCTCCACCTGCGTCGAATGTATCCAAATTAAAAACAATTATATCACAATATGTTGAGGGAACAAAGCCCACGCGAAAACAATCAATAAAAACTAAGAAATCCCAAAATTAGCAAAACCCCGAGACCCCGGCCCACTT
Organism: Nicotiana obtusifolia; assembly: GCA_002018475.1. Lineage (NCBI taxonomy): Eukaryota > Viridiplantae > Streptophyta > Magnoliopsida > Solanales > Solanaceae > Nicotiana > Nicotiana obtusifolia. The sequence goes on from MCJB01051803.1 coordinate 9,197, forward strand.
CTCGAAGTTCAAAAATTTTCACATCAACGGGTTCCTTATCTCCCAACGAATTCACCCATACAAAAATTATCAAATTCCGACGTCGGATTGGCGTTCAAATCTTAAATTTTCGTTCTTGGAAGATTTGGTAAAAAAATCTGATTTTTCTTCCATAAATTTATGGATTCACGATGTAAATGAGTATGGAATCATGATCTATGAAGGATTTATGATCAAGAACACTTACCTCGTTCAAATTTGTGGAAACCCCTCTAAAAATCGTCCAAATCAAGCTCCCCCAACTCTATTTTTGTCAAAATGGCCAAAACCCCCCGTTTTTATAGTGTTTTTTGCCTCGGGCACCACAGGTGGCGCCTGGCGCTGCTTGTGGCGCTGGTTCCAGTAGCCACAGAATTCCTGGCATAGAAATAGGCATAACTTTCTCATACGATGTTCGAATTGGATGATTCTTTTTGCTGTGACTCCGAAATTTCGATATGGATCTAATGCTTTAGTTAAAACTGAATTTGGAGTCCATTTGCATAATATGATACCACTTATTCTTGAAGAGACGACATCGACGCATTCTTGAAATGCCCAAGTTAAACTCCATCAACCATCCAAAATCCATTTGAGGCCCTCAGGACTTCAACCAAATATATCAACAAATCTTTAAACATCATATGGACTTAGTCGGGGCCTCAAATCACATCAAACAACGCTAAATACACCAATCATACCCTAATTCAAGCCTAATGAAACTAACAAATTTTAACTTCTACATTCGATGCCGAAACCTATCAAATCGAGTCTGATTGACCTCAAATTTTGCACACAAGTCATAAATGATATAACGGACCTACGAAGATTTTCTGAACTGGATTCCGACCCTGATATCAAAAAGTCAACTCCTCGGTCAAACTTTTCAAAAATCTTCTATTTTCCAACATTTGCCAAAATGCGTTGAATTGTCCTATGGACTTTCAATTTCAAATCCGGACATACACCTAAGTCCGAAAACACCATACGAAGCTATAGCAATTCTCAGAATTCCATTCCGACCCTCGGATCAAAATCTCGCCTAACAACCGGAAATTGCCAAAATACTACTCCACCTATTCAAGCTTAATTCTACACCGGACCTGCAAAACCAATTCCGATCACACTCCTAAGTCATAAATCACCGCCCGAAGCTAACCGAACCATCGGAATTCACATCCGAGCCCTCTAACTCATAAGTCAACATCCGATTGACTTTTCCAATTTAAACCTTCTTAAAAGAGACTAAGTGTCTCATTTCTTACCAAACCCACTCCGAACGCAAACTACTCAACTTGATCACATAAAACACGGATAACGTAGCATAATAAAGCAGAAATGGGGGAAACGGAGCGATAACTTATGAGACGACTGGCCGGGTCGTCACATTCTCCCCCACTTAAACATACGTTCGTACTCGAACGTGCTAAGGACTATTCCGAGGACATTAAATTTCTAAGTGTATTATTACACACAATTTGCGGCGATTCTACGTCACCGTAAATTTTAACATGGATCTGACAACTCCTCAATTGAAGATTAGTTCTTTTATCCATATTTATAAACTTCAAAGCCGAATTTCTCACAGCCCAATTAATTCAACACCGCATGTTAGTCTCAACCGGCCGTAGCAAGCTAGTGCTTGCACGCCCATCGTGTGTATGCCTATAACCACATCTCTGGTCCTAATAGCTGTTCATAATTAATCCCTGCATCGTCAATTAACCTCATTTTAACCAAAACCTCGTTTCAAATTTCCACAACTCTGACAGTAATTCACGAGGCATGAAGACCTCATAATTATTTACTCGAATTAACGAGACACATTTAACGCCACCTGAACACTCCCCTTGTAGGCTGAAACTCAATAATTGTAGCACGACTATGGCAAAATACGCACAAAAACACATAGAAGAATTATCAAATAAGCCTAACAGGCATGGCTCCCTATCAGTACTATAGTACAAATTTAGTTTAACAGAGGGAGAATTTAAAACACATAAATTTTCATCACAAGGATCTCTTCCTTATATAACTTCCACCGCGGCTCATAGCCCAGTTAAGCTTTTCACATCATATTAAAAATGCGAGAATCTCGTCCTCAACTCTGAATCACAAGTAATATGCACATCGTGCCAACTGAAATCTATCCATTTCTCCTTTAAAAGTAATTTCCTTTAATCGAATCACGACACATAATGAACTCCCATACCGGTAGGGCATATAATTCATAAGGCTTTAATCAATTATCCCGAAATTACATCAAAACCCACTGTAGTGAGTAACAGAAAGTCAGACACTTTTGGACTCATAGCCCTCAATAGTGTACAAAACAAAAATGATAGACACGGCTAAGACCATCAAAATCTCCTAACAGGGATAAACACAGTAGTAGAGTGCAAATTCACAAACTCACCATATAAGTCGATTGCCCATAATAACATCCTCCACCCACAATAGCTGAAATTTCAGGAATCTGGTGCCCGCAACACATCTCATGACGCATATAAATCCTGTTCCAAATCTCGCAATACTGTCACGAAGAAAGAGACGTGTAGAAACTCGTAGCCACCTACCAAATCAGTAATTCATGGAATCTCTCATCCTTTCAAGTACCATTACCTCATTTTGAACTGAATAACGATATTTCCTTTTAATGTGCCTTATATAAATCTGATTGCATAGATTTCAGCTCCAATAATCTCGTCTCACTCGGTGCAAGCTGCTCATGCGATAAGCCATCTCAAACACCAACTCAATTCTCATGTGACGCCATCAATGCGCCAACGAGCTACAATTTGAACATGACACACAAAGAGGAACAAACTCTGGAAAAGAATTATCCAGCCCACGTAACGAATAAAACAGTCGAACAAATGTTACGAACCCTTCTCAGAGGATGAGAAACAAAATACGTAGGAATATATATAGGGGACCGTACTCAACATAACACTATTGCGGCATGCAACCCGATCCAAACATGACACCGTTGGGCCGTACAACCCAATCCAAACATGATACTGTTATGCGAGATTAAAAGAAATTCTCATAACCCCTGAACTATTAGTAGAATGAATACTTCATTGGCTGGAACCCCTTTCACTCAACTCATTTCAGAAGAACCATGGCAACACGCAACTAAATTCCCATAACCACAGAAAATACAAACCTCAAGTTTTGGTCTAAACCATCATGACTCTTCCGGAGTCCATTCACACAACAAGGCCATTCGAAGCAAATATCTCCCAAATCAATCAAGTCATGGTGGCTATCGGACCTGCATGTACAACCACATACCGCATGTAAAACTTCACACGCCGAAGGAACTAATCATTGCCACCATCACACCGATTAATCCATTACTAACACACTCAACTTCTTTCAATTTACTTTTGACCTGACTTAGAAATATAATAGCTCCATTCACAACATAGTGAACTCAATTCACATTCACCTCGAGTGACCCGAATCGCGAGACTACATCATCTTAATACTCATGAACCATCTCATACCCTCCTTATGTGCTCAATATTATCTCAGACTGGTACACCCATTCTGCAAGACCTTCTGCGAATGCGAAGCTATTTCTTCCTTTCCTCCAATACTGCACCGTATACCTGATGGTAACATAGAATATTCCAAGTTTCGTTCGCAATCCACTGTGAAGACTCGATCCTTAACCACACATCGGACCCGAAATCCTTAGGCGCTGCACTTTTATTCTTAAATCCACTAGGACGTTATCGAGAGTCAATTACTCTGACCTAGTCCCAAAGATAACCAACTCCAACGATCTACTAGCACATGACAACCTCTCGAAGAAGCAACCGACTGCGCTCTTTTCCATGTACATCACGTCCACAAAAACATAAGCTCCGAGTCTTCCCAAAAACCTGAACATGCATTGATAATGCCGCATATAGCACACGCCCATCTAGTTCTTTCCTGAATTACCCCTAATATTTCCTTTTCTTATTCATAAATACTCCGCTAACGTACCGATAACCAGAAACCGCACAAGCAGACAACCATGCGATCCAATTGTAAACGGTAGGGTTCTCCCCACTTAGCTCTAAGCCACCGTCACATAATGTAAAGCCCACGACGATTCCTCCTTCTCAATTACCATGATCTCACACCATTAACCCGACAGACATCTCGAAGTCTTTGTTAAGCTTTTCATGAACATCCTGGATCACAAGTCATAGTCACGCACTCGACCTCTTACTGGGTAGCAAGTAATATACCTCACAGAAGCTTCATCAACATCATGCCACCGCTTACCTGCTCATAAGAGATAACCCGTCTGTGGAATTCCTTACAGACATCTTCTAATGACGCTGCACAGGGTACAACTACCCCGTAATCAGCAAATTCTCCTGAGCTCATGCTCGCCCACCAGTTGTATAAGTCTGCTCCTTCCCTATTGACATCAACTGAAAGTTCAACAATACTTTACGAACTCAAGTCATATTGCACTTGAAACGATAATCAGATCTTCACACCCCTATTCATTTCAAACAAACTCCTTTCTGCCATATTCGATCTTTCTTCGTACAACAACCATCACTCCAAATAAAATAGGTGGTCCAAATCACCTTCCATCATGATTCCCAAACCGTTCTACACTTTCTCAAGGCATGTGGCTATCCTACCACCGAATCCATATGCTAATCTGTCACTCTTATTTCGGTTAAACATCTCCTTTAAGCAACTTTTTAACCTCTACTTCTCATATTTGGCCTGCTAGTACTTCAACCACCGCGAAACACTTCCTGCCATGTCGTTCCTCATATTTCGCTGCTCACGTGTTGCATCAAATCGAAATCCATCTCTGTAGCACCCAAACCAATAAAATGTTACCGACTCTAAGCCTCTTCGAAGATCATCTTTCTTGAGCCGTCCACATTAGAAATACTAATTTGATTTTGAATCGCTGCACACAGCTATCCCTGGCAACCACCACTCAGGCACCATTTCACAGCACCAAGCCCGAAGGCAAAATCCAAGAAGACCGTAACACCGACGAACCATAATGCATTCAAACAAGGACAACGACACCGCATCACATTGATAACAAGCGCTTCGCGCCGCATAAGATTGAGTAGGAAGGAAATAAAGGCATAAGCCTCAATAGAATCAAACCGCACGATAAGGATATCAAGAATATGAAGTTTTTCCTAAAAGGTTCTGCAGCCTCTCGAAGATAAATACAGACATCTCCGTACCGATCCGCGAGACTCTACTAAACCCGCTCATGACTCGTGAGACCTATGTAACCTAGGCTCTGATACCAAGCTGCCACGACCCCTATCCCAAACACGATCGTGATGGCGCCCTTCGTGAAGACAAGGCCAGCCAGTTCGAACCATAACTCATTTTAAGCAATTAATTTAACAAGAGAACAACACAACACAATTTAATAGCAGTCATCTGCGGAAAAACATAGTGAACCATCCCAACAACAGCCCAAGTCACAACGTCATGAGCAACTAATAAAATCCTAATAACAAGATTACTATTACAATATCTCTGGCACAATTGTTAGAAGAAAGTGGAAACAACAAATAAAAGAGATACGGGGCTGCGGACGCCAACAACTACCTCGTAGTCTCTAAATCATCGCTCTAACAGTCGTAGTCAATGCCTTGGAGCGGAATCAATAACGCCTGAATCTGCACACATGGTGCAGGGAGTAATGTGAGTACTTCCAACTCAGTGAGTAATGCATATAAATAACGACTGAAAGTAAGGAAATACGTAAAGCACAAGGCAATGCATAATGAAGCAGTAAACCATTATTGAAAACAGTAAATTAGTAAGAAATCATTTAAAAATCTTCCCAGCTCTGCTTACCAGTTGCCACTGTTACCAACTGTAACATCCCTGGGCTTAGTATCATTTAAAACAGTAAAATCTTCCCAGCTCTGGTTACCAGTTGTCATTGTTACCAACTGTAACCTACAATTGTCATTGTTACCAACTGTAATATCCCTGGGCTCAGTATCAATCTCACAGCTCTGGTTACCAGTTGTCATTGTTACCAACTGTAACTTACAGTTGTCATTGTTACCAACTGTAATATCCCTTCGACTCTGATTAACAGTTGTCATTGTTACCAACTGTAACCTACAGTTGTCATTGTTACCACCTGTAATTATCACAATGGGTACCCGCGCTCACTGGAGGTGTACAGACTCCGAGAGGGGGCCCTTACGGCCCAAGCGCAATATCAAGCCACCTCGTGGCATATATCTAGGCCCTCGGCCTCATATCAATCAAGCCACCTCGTGGCGTACATCAAGAATCTCAGGCCCTCGGCCTCATATCACTCAGTAAAACCTCACATTTGGCCCTCGGCCGCACTCAGTCAAAAAATCATCACATGCCCCTCGAACATAGTAAAACAGTAGTTCTCAGCCCAAAAACTTCATTTGAATATCATTTAAATCTCAAAACTGAGTAAAAGTGGCTGAGTTGTAAAACAGTGGAAGAACAACATGACTGAGATCAAGTATGAATCAAAACAGTGAGTAAACAGTCCCCTGAAGGGTTCAAATAACCGGCATGAAGCCCGAATATGGCAATCAGCCCCAATCATGATGATACAAATAAGTTTCAATCAATTAAGTAGTAAAAATCATCAATCGTGACGGACCAAGTCACAATCCCCGATAGTAATCGACCACATGCTCATCATCGAGCAAGTGCCTCACCTCAATATAGCACTACGAGGTGCAAATCCAGGGTTTCAAACCCTTAGAACATCATTTACAATCACTACTCACCTCGAACCGGCTAAATTTCTAGCCCACGACGCCTTTGCCCTTCGAATTGGCCTCCACCTGCGTCGAATGTATCCAAATTAAAAACAATTACATCACAATATGTTGAGGGAACAAAGCCCACGCGAAAACAATCAATAAAAACTAAGAAATCCCAAAATTAGCAAAACCCCGAGACCCCGGCCCACTTCTCGAAGTTCAAAAATTTTCACATCAACGGGTTCCTTATCTCCCAACGAATTCACCCATACAAAAATTATCAAATTCCGACGTCGGATGTGCTTTCAAATCTTAAATTTTCGTTCTTGGAAGATTTGGTAAAAAAATCTGATTTTTCTTCCATAAATTTATGGATTCATGATGTAAATGAGTATGGAATCATGATCTATGAAGGATTTATGATCAAGAACACTTACCTCCTTCAAATTTGTGGAAACCCCTCTAAAAATCGTCAAAATCGAGCTCCCCCCAACTCTATTTTTGTCAAAATGGCCAAAACCCCCCGTTTTTATAGTGTTTTTTGCCTCGGGCACCATAGGTGGCGCCAGGCGCTGCTTGTGGCGCTGGTTCTAGTAGCCACAGAATTCCTGGCACAGAAATAGGCGTAACTTTCTCATACGATGTTCGAATTGGATGATTCTTTTTGCTATGACTCCGAAATTTCGATATGGATCTAAAGCTTCAGTTAAAACTGAATTTGGAGTCCATTTGCATAATATGATACCACTTATTCTTGAAGAGACGACATCGACGCATTCTTGAAATGCCCAAGTTAAACTCCATCAACCATCCAAAATCCATTCGAGGCCCTCGGGACTTCAACCAAATATATCAAGAAATCTTAAAACATCATATGGACTTAGCCGGGGCCTCAAATCACATCAAACAACGCTAAATACACGAATCATATCCTAATTCAAGCTTAATGATACTAACAAATTCCAACTTCTACATTCGATGCCGAAAACTATCAAATCGAGTCCGATTGACCTCAAATTTTGCACACAAGTCATAAATGAAATAACGGGCCTATGAAGATTTTCAGAACTGGATTCCGACCCCGAAATCAAAAAGTCAACTCCTCGGTCAAACTTTCAAAAAATCTTCTATTTTCCAACATTCGCCAAAATGCGTTGAATTGTCCTACGGACTTCCAATTTCAAATCCGGACATACGCCTAAGTCCGAAATCACCATACGAAGCTATAGCAACTCTCGGAATTCCATTCCGACCCTTGGATCAAAATCTCGCCTAACAACCGGAAATCGCCAAAATACTACTCCACCAATTCAAGTTTAATTCTACACCGGACCTCCAAAACTAATTCCAATCACACTCCTAAGTTATAAATCACCTCCCGAAACTAACCGAACCATCGGAACTCACATCCGAGCCCTCTAACTCATAAGTCAATATCCGATTGACTTTTCCAATTTAAACCTTCTTGAAAGAGACTATGTGTCTCATTTCTTACCAAACCCACTGCGAACGCAAACTACTCAACTCGATCACATAAAACACGGATAACGTAGCATAATGAAGCAGAAACAGAGCAGTAACTCATGAGACGACTGGCCGGGTCGTCACAAGTTCTTAAGTGCTTTATGGATATTATCCAAAGTTTCTTGTCCATGGATATAACCTTCCTTGCTGATTTGGAGGAATTTACTCCAAAACTTTGTATAAAATGTTCTATTTGAGCAGGGAAATCCCCTACTAGTTTGACTAACTTTTATATCTCATTTCATAATCCATGAGATTGAAAATTCTATTAAAAAAATACATAAGGGCCATACACTCAAAAAATATATTATCCTTCTGTAAAGCTATTAATTTTGGCGATATTTATACCCATTGAGTATATAAATTCTTAAGAACTTCTGGTAATATTTCTATTGATGGACCATATAAAATCCACCAATCGCAAAACCAATTAGGTAAATGCTGCTCAAATATATTTGGGCAGATCTTGATAAACCAGGAATGTTTTCTATTAGCACTCTCATATAAAAAAGTCTTACGAAAACTCTGGATATAATCCCAATAATTAAATTTAACAGGTATTTTCTGTTCTGGATGGATATAATCCATTTCTTTTAATGTACTGATACCCCATTCATCTGAGGGAATAATCTTTTTGATTATCATTTTGGAAAAGTTATAAACTTTCTTCGTAGTAGAAGGATAGAAATGCTGAATTTCAGCTGAGCCAGTTGATAGTAAAATCAACACATAATTCATCCTGTACTTATAAGTAGTTGAGGCATATGATGCCGTATCCAAGTACCTAGCCATTATTTTCCAGAGATTATCCTTCAATTTTGAGGTCAGATTGTTCTAAAAGAATTATTAATTCTTTTTGTGAACTTTTGCTATAAACCTCATTTCCTTCCTGGCCTTCTTCTGTTAAGGCTGTTGAGTATGAAGGTGGGTTTATTACCCTCCTTTTTGGATTTTATGAACTCCATAAATTCCTTATACACCGGGTGGTCAGTATTAACCCCCGAACTCTCTGCTAAATTAGCGGCTATTAGTCTTTGATTGCAAATTTAGGCGAGGATATTACCTCTGCCTTTACCTGTTGCTCTTCCCCTCCCTTGAGGGGGTACATACTGTGGTCTCATCTGCACAATAAATCACAAGGAATTATGAATTCAAATATTCTCTAGTAAGAAAATCAGGAAGATTATTATCATTACCCTTTTTATAAATAATTTCGAAATCAAATGGAGCTAATAATGCTTGCCATCTTGCAAACATTTGTTTCGAAACATCATGCTTAAAATCTTCATTAAAGATAAATCTAGCTACATGACAATCAGTTTTTATTAAAAACTTTTGATTATATAAATCAGTCTGAAACATTAATACACATTTAACTATAACTAAAATTTCTTTAGCTACAGTCGCATAATTTTTCTGAGAATTATTCCATTTCCCAGAATAAAATTGGACCAGATATTCCTGTTTATTACTAGGACATATCTGCTTCAAAATTCCACCATAACCTATATCAGAAGCATATGTTTCAACCACTTTATCCCAATTAGCATTAGCTAGTGTTAAACATGGAAGATTATTAACCTTCTGCTTAATAATTTTAACAGCATCAGTATGATAATTAGTCCAAGGCTTTGGATTTCTTTTTGATCCTATCATAAAGAATAGCAGTATCTCTGGCTAAATCCTTTATAAAAAGAGAAATATAATTAAGACTACCCAAAACATTTTGTATCTCTGGCAGTATCTCTGGCCAAACCATTTTGTATAATAACTTTTCTAAATATTTCTAGGTGCCGAATTTGCTTCTAAATTCCCTAATGTTATAACTGACAAAATTCAATTGCAGAGATTTTTGGGTAGTCTTAATTATATTTCTCCTTTTACAAAGGATTTAGGTAGAGATACTGCTATTCTTTTTGATAGGCTCAAAAAGAATCCAAAGCCTTGGACTAATAGTCATACTGATGCTGTTAAATTATTAAGCAGAAGGTTTAATAATCTTCCATGTTTAACACTTGCTAATCCTAATTGGGATAAAGTGGTTGAAACGGATGCTTCTGATATAGGTTATGGTGAAATTTTGAAGCAGATATGTCCTAGTAATAAACAGGAATATCTGGTCCAATTTTATTCTGGGAAATGGAATAATTCTCAGAAAAATTATGCGACTGTAGCTAAAGAAATTTTAGCGATAGTTAAATGTATATTAAAGCTTCAGACTGATTTATATAATCAAAAGTTTTTAATAAACACTTATTGTCATGCAACTAGATTTATCTTTAATAAAGATTTTAAGCATGATGTTTTGAAACAAATATTTGCAAGATGGCAAGCATTATTAGCTCCATTTGATTTCGAAATTATTTATAAAAAGGGTAGTGATAACAATCTCCCTGATTTTCTTACTAGAGAATATTTGAATTCATAATTCCTTGTGATTTATTATGTAGATGAGACCACAGTATGTGCCCCCTCGAGGGAGGGGAAGAGCAACGGGTAAAGGCAGAGGTAATATCCTCGCCCAAATTGGCAATCAAAGACTAATAGCCTGTGACGACACGGTGAATCGTCTCATGGATTACTGCTCCGTCTTCCCCAATATCTGTATCATTATGCCTTGTAATCAGCGTTTTAGGTAATTTAATTGAGTAAGTTGCATTCGGAGTGAAATCGGTAAGAAATGAGACACTTAGTCTCTTTCAAGGAGGCTTAAGTTGTAAAAGTCAACTGTATGTTGACATATGAGTTAGAAGGCTCGGATGTGAATTCCAATGATTCGGTTATTTTTGGGAGAGGATTTATGACTTAGGAGAGTGATCGGAATTAGTTTTGGAGGTTCCGTGTAGAATTAGGCTTGAATTGGTGAAGTTAGAATTTTGGCGATTTCCGGTTGATAGGCGAGATTTTGATCCAAGGCTCGGAATGGAATTCCGAAAGTTTTTGTAGCTTCGATATGTGATTTATGACTTGTGTGCAAAATTTTAGGTCATTCGGACGTGGTTGGGTCGGGTTTAGATCAAAAGAGCGATTTAGAAGATTTTGAGATTCTTAGGCTTGAATCCGATACGAATTTGATGTTATGATGCTGATTTGAACGTTCCAAAGGTTGGAACAAGTTCAAATAAAGTTATGGGATATGTTGGCATGTTTAGTTGAGGTACCGGAGGCCTCGGGTGAGTTTTGGGTGGTTAAACAGACTAATGCATCGTTGGAAGTGAAATACTGGAGGCCTCGGGTGAGTTTTGGGTGGTTAAACAGACTAATGCATCGTTGGAAGTGAAAGTAGCAGAAAAACCAGGTGTCGAGAATGCGGTTCGCATTTCACATATGCAGATCGCATATCTCTCAAAGAGATCGCATACCAGGACAGGAAGCTGAACAAATGAAATGTCAAGAATGCGTTCGAAATACGAACCGCAAACCTGAAATGCGGACCGCATATTTGACCGTGGGGATCGCAAACTGACACAGAAAATTTGATAAAAATCTACGTCGAACCGCATTTCACCGTGCTGGGATCACAAACTGAGACAGGAACTTGGGGCGAGGTTTGCGACCGAATTGCGAACCGCATACCTGTTATGCGACAGGTATGCGATCGCATATCAATCCGGACGGGGGTGTTTTCAGCTCAATTTTTGATACATTATAAATAGAGATTAGTGCCCATTTGCTGTGCAAGAACCCATTTTCCATTACCCACGAAGAGAAACACCTCCAAACACCCTAAAATCACCACAAATCAACCTCAAAACAATATCTAAAGGAGATTTTCTTGAATAAACTCTTAAAGGGAGAAGTTTTGGTCACCTTAAACGTACTTGGGGCCATAGAACTCGGATTGAAGCAAGTTTTGAGGAAATTCTTGGAGGGTTTTTAAGGGAAACATCAGGGTAAGTATTCCTAACTCAATTCGAAATATTTACCTAAGATTATAGTTGTTTTTAGCACTTTTACTGGTGAATTAAGTTGGGAAAAATTGTGGAAGACCCTAAGCTTGTATTTTTAAGACTTAGAGGTCGAGCCGATGTCGGAATTTAATAAATTTTATATGGTTGAACTCGTGAGGAGATAAGGAACCCGTTGGAGTGATAATTTCTTAATTTTGAGAAGTGGGCCCGGGGATCGGGTTTTGCTAATTTCGGGATTTTCTAGTAATTTTGATTATTTTCGCTTGGGCTTTGTCCCCATAGCATAATGTGACGTAATTATTCTCAATTTGAATAGATTCGACGCACGTGGAGGCCAATTCAAAGGGCAAAGGCGTCGCGGGCTAATTATTTAGCCAGTTTGAGGTGAGTAATGATTGTAAATGATGCTCTGAGGGTTTGAAACCCCGGATTGCACATCGTAGTGCTATATTGAAGTAAGGCACACGCTCGATGATGAGTGTGGGGTCGTTTACTACTGGGGATTGTGACTTGGTCCATCCCGATTGATGATTTTTACTATCTATTTGATGGGAACTGATTTGTTAATATAAAGATTTGGGCTTCCAGCCATATTTGGGCTTCGTGCTGGTTATGTGAACCCTTCAGGGGTAATTTATCACTGTTTACTGAAATCATATTTGGGCTTCACGCCGGTTATGTAAACCCTTCGAGGGCATTAGTTAATGATTTGAATCATTATTTGAACTCAATTTTGAAAACTAAATGATGTTTTCAAATGATTTTGAAATGGATCGGGTGGTACGCCGCCACGAGATATGATATAGCGCTTAGGACATGAGAAGCCCCTCCCGGAGTCTGAACCACCCACAGTGAGCGCAGGGTACCCATTATGATAATTGCAGTTGGTAACAATGACAATTGTAGGTTACGGTTGGTAACAATGACAACCGGTAACCAGAGATAATACAGTTGGTAACAATGACAACTGTAGGTTACAGTTGGTAACAATGACAACTGGTAACCGGAGTTTGAAAGACTTTACTATTTTAAATAATATTGCCCGAGGGGCGTGTTTTGTAACCAGAGCTGGGGAGATTTTACTTTTAAATGATATTGCGCCGAGGGGCAGTTTTAAAGTGCTTTCGTTTACTTCACGTTATTTACTTGAAAGATGCACATGTTTTACCTGTTGAAAGGAGTTTCTACTTGAATTTACACTGATTTACTATTTCACTGATGCTTCATTACTTCATTATGGATTGCCTTGTGCATTATGTGTTTTCTTACTTTCAGTCATTATTTATGTGTATTACTCACTGGGTTGGAAGTACTCACATTACTCCCTGCACCATGTGTGCAGATTCAGGCGTTAACGCTTCCGCTCCGAGGCATTGACTACTACTACCAGGGCGGTGATTCGGAGGTTACGAGGTAGCTGTTGGCGTCCGCAGCCCCGTATCTCTTATATTTTGTTGTTTTCACTTTCTTCAAACAATTGTGCCAAAGATATTGTAATAGTTTTTTTGTTATTAGGATTTCATTAGTGGCTCATGACTTTGTGACACCCCGATCTGAGGGTTGTAGTCGGGATGGCTTACTATATTTTTCCGCAACTTACTATTATTAAACCGTACCTATATTATTTTCGTATTATTTAAATGTTAAAAATAAAGTTAGTTTGGATTGGCTGGCCTTGTCTTCATGAGAGGCGCCATCACGACCGGGTTGGGATTTTGGGTTGTGACAGAGTTGGTATCAGAGCCTAGGTTACATAGGTCTCACGAGTCATGAGCGGGTTTAGTAGAGTCTTACGGATCGGTACGGAGATGTCTGTACTTATCTTCGAGAGGCGGCAGAACCTTTTTAGGAAAACTCCAAATTCTTGAAAACTCTGGTCGTGCGAACTTGTTGATCCGAGTACTAAAACTTCTGCTATCCTGTTCTCTCACAGATGGTGAGGCCACGAACTACTGGATGAGGTGGACGACCACCAATACCAACCACCGAGGCCACCTGAAGTCGTGGACGCGGTCGTGGTCTTGGTAGAGGCGAGCAGCGAGGGC
>MCJB01051804.1:8738-28869 GCA_002018475.1 Nicotiana obtusifolia
CCCCCCCCCCCCCTCCAGGCCTCAATATCACAAAAGTGATATGACCTTCGCATAAACGACTCCGTATCTGCGATCAAACCTTCGCAGATGCGGATACACCAGAAACAGACCTGATCCCAAGCAATAAAATCATCTGAAACTCGTCCGAAACACACCCGGGGTCCCCAGGACCCCACCCAAACATACCAACAAGTTCCATAACATAACACGAAACCGCTCAAGGCCTCAAATCACATCAAATAATGTCGAAACTATGAATTGCACCACCAATCGACCTTATGAACTTTAGAATATTCCAACTTCTAAAACTCATGCCGAAACATATCAAATCAACCCGGAACGACGTCAAATTTTGCATGCAAGCCCAATCGACATAAAAGATCTAATCCAACTCTCGAAATCGCATTTCGACCCCGATATCACCAAAGTCAACTACTGGTCAAACCCCTCAGCCTTCCAAAACTTCAACTTTCCAATTTTCAGCCGAAATGCTTTAAATTACCCTGCGGACCTCCAAATCCAAATACGACCGCACGCCTAAATCTAAAATCATCATACAAAACTATTGGAACCATAAAAATTCCATTTCGGAGTCGTCTACAAAGAAGTCAAATTCCGATACTCTTTTCATTTAAACTTCAAAATAGGAATTGTTCTTTCAATTTAACCCCGAATGATCTGAAAATCAATATCGACCACACACGCAAGTCATAATACACATTACAAAACTGCTTGGGGTCTTATGCCATTGAACAGGATTTTAATTCTCAAAACGGCTGGTCGGGTCGTTACAGCAGACCTTACCCATTCCTAGTGAAGGTAGAGAGGTTGTTTCCAATAGACTCTTGATTCGAAAAAGATGGGAAGTAGGAAGAAGAATAAGAATTAGAAGAAGAAGAAGAAGAAGAAGAAGAAGAAAGAAAAAGAAGAGAGAAGAAAAGAAGAAGTAGTACCAAATAGTAACAAAATGAAAATACGATAATCAAAGCGAACTAAAAAACATGGTTGAATATAGATCTAAGAATATGAAGGTACATGAGTGCTACTAATACTGCTGGTAAGAAAAGGGAAAACTTTCGACTACTTACTAACCTTCTACCATAATCTTTGACCTCCACACCCTCCTATCAAGGATCATGTCCTCACAAAGCTGAAGCGGCGCCATGTCATGTCTTATCACCTCTCCTCAGTACTTCTTTCGCCTACATCGACCTCTTCTCAAGCTCGTCATGGTCAACCTCTCGCACCTCCTAACAGGAGCATCAATACTTCTCCTATTAACGTGCCCGAACCATCTCAGCCTCGACTTCAGTATCTTGTCCTCCACCGAAGCCATTCTCACTTTGTCACAACTAAATTCATTCATAATCGTATCTTTCCTGGTACACCCACTCGTCCATCTCAACATCCTCATTTCTGCTACTTTTGTCTTATAAGCATGGGAGTTCTTGGCTGGCCAACACTCAGCCTTATACAACATAGTTGGTCTAACCACCACTCCGTAGAATTTATACTTGAGTCTTGGTGGTACATCCCGCTCCAATACGATGTGTGATATCCTTGTCAATCTCCTTGTTACCTTGGATTATAGACCCGAGATACTTGGAACTACCTCTCTTGGGGGTAACTTGAGTATCGAGCTTCACATCCATGTCCACTTCATGAGTTCCGTCATTGAATTTACACTCAAGGTATTCTGTTTTGATCCTGTTCAACTTGAAACCTTTAGACTCCAAGGTCTGTCTCCAAATCTCTAGTGTTGCGTTAACCCCGCCTCGCGTCTCGTCAATCAACACTATGTCATCAAAAAATAACATGTACTATGGCACTTCCACCTTGGATGTGCCGCGTCAAAACGTCCATCACCAAGGAAACTAAAAATGGACTAAGAGCCTATCCCTAGGGCAATTCCATCACAACTGAGAAGTGTTCTGAGTCACCTCTCACAGTCCTCACCCAAGTCTCAGCACCATCATATATATCCTTAATCACCCTAATGTACGTAACTGAAATGCCGCTAACCTCCAAACACCTCCATATCACCTCCCTCGGGACTTTATTGTACGCTTTTTCTAGATCAATGAACACCATATGCAAGTCCTTCTTCTTCACCAGATGAATAGCTTCCGTAGTCGAACGCCCTGACATGAATCCGAACTAGTTCTCGAAAATAGACACGCTCCTCCTCACCCTGACTTCTACCACCCTCTTCTAAACCTTCATAGTATGAATCAACAGCTTTATATCCCTATAGTTGTTGCAATTTTGAATATCAACCTTGTTCTTGTATTATATACCATCATACGCCATCTCTATTCTTCGTGCATCTTCTTCATCTTAAAAAGGACATTAAACTACCCAGTAAGCCATTCCAAGACTGCTCGGCCATGTTCTTCCAAAATTCAAAAACATAAGCAACCAACAACCATTTTTATCATGTCTGCCTCAAGAGGTACCAGGTTATATTGTAGGTTTAGATAATGTACGTAGCCCAATTTCATCCATGTAACAAGGATGTAATAATGAAAAAACAAGAGCTGATGCCTTCAAATGCTTAGATTGAGAATTAATGTTTTTAGAACTACGTTAAACGGAAAATCAAAAGGATGTGGAAATCATTTTATTACTGAGAAAGTATTAAATTGATTCTATACTTTACTCAATAAGAAACACCAAGACAGTGTAAAAAATAGCATATATAGGTGTCTATTACTCAATCCACAGTTTAGTGCAGCTGTCTATACAACACAACACAGTGTCCTCTCCAAGAACCAAAAAAAAAGTGAAAAAAAAAAATATTTAATGCTTTCTATATCATTATCCCTATTTGAAACAATCTCCAAATTCTTTCTCTATTTTGTTGTGATTGATTATGCAGGACTGCATTGAACCAAACTGATCATAACCTGCACAAAATATAAAAAAGTAAAGTATAAATACAATCGATCCTATATATATTCAATAAGTACCTTAATCGGCCTCAACAATGTAGGGGCGAGATTTGATCAAAAAGGTACTTACATTACAAACCTGTGCAATTCATAAACATAATAAAGCTAAAGATGAATCACAAAAACAACATAATAAAATATGCACAAAAAGAACAGGTGATGTGAAGTACCATATCTCGACTAAACAGGTCTAAGACATTTAAAGAATGTATTAAATAGATGATATACACAAAGTGTTTAAAGATGCATCAAGTAGCGAAGGAATTCACTTATTCAGATAAAGCTTTCACCTTTTATGCTCAAACTCCTCAACCGGTCTCATAATCAAACTTGAATCATCAGTATCTCAAATTACTATCAGGACCTAAAATTTTACCGGACCGTGATGGTACCTAACAAGCCGATTAGGTGAACCAACACCTACAGACAATCATAATAAGATAATATAAATAATGTCCCACCGTCATATCATAGATAAATAAGTGAAAAGAAGCCTAACACAAACAGAACATGGCTAAATTCAACCCCTAAGATTGGTGAAACGACATCATTAGCATCTAATAAGCAGAGTACCACACTGTCTCAAAATATAAAATACTGCCTAGAAAAAATAAATATCACAAGATAGAAGGGGACTCCGTAGGCTACGAATCCAAGCACATAGTCTCCAAGATATCAGTAACTAAGTGGCCTCCTAGGTCCTACTAGTAGACTTAGTATCTGCATAAAATTGATAAGAAGCATAATATGAGTTAAAAAAATTAAGGTATGCTTAGTAAGTATCAAGCATAACACCAACGAAATAGTGAAAAGATTTAAACAAATATTACTTCCTTCAACTTGAGCAGTTTATAATAATATATCTCACAAGGAAATAACCAACAAAGTAGCAGATATAATAATAAAGTCACAGTCATGAGAAGGACAATAAGCATGCTTCTAAAATAAACGGATCAAAAGAATAAATCAACACACTGAATCCACATAATAAGATGATATGCATCAAATTTTATATACGAATACTTCTATGTGAGTCTAAATGTCTTTTTATGAAAAAATTTCAAACTTTACATCAACCGATACCCTCCAAGTCTACAGCAAACCTGTGCATACTAGCTCAAAGTAAAATAGGTAATCACGTGGCTTCGAATGGATAGATCTAAATTCATGTGCCAAATCAAATATCAATATCTCATAGATGAATCATCAATTTACACCGAATAAACCATCGTGCCATAATCATAAAAACCGCATGGAATATCCCTCATGCCATAATTAGCACAGTCGCACGGAATATCCCATCGTAATAAAATCTCAGTTTATATGAGAAAATTATATACATGGTTGTATGTATATATACAAAAAGATAATTATACATGATGCATATGGACAAGAGAGACAAACACGCAGAGATGTATGCATATCTAAAAAGTATGACTACGGCTACAACATTTGATCCAACATAAAAAATAGAAATCATACCCAAATAAGAAATCAAAGCTTGATATCTAACATGAATAAGAACGCTGACATAGTCACACAAATAAATAAGATATGTCACAAGTAGAGAAGGTAACAAGAAAGGCACGGGGAAGCCTAAATCTACCCAAAATATAATATAATCTTAGAGTTGCATATACGCTCGTCACCTCGTATATACGCCACCTCCAACACTTAGCTTATAGCACACAAGTCCATTTTAGAAAAAATTTCTCAAGTCGAAGTTAGCCATGATACTTACCTTCTCCACAATAAGCTTCAACCTTTAAATATGCTTTTTCCTTTGTCTATGGCTTCCAAATGTACAAAATCTAGCTAAATAATACTTTAACAATGTCAAATAAAGCGATAGACATTATTTCCATAAAAAAAAGATTCAATCTTCATTAAAATCTCAAAAGTCAACAAAAATTCAATCCTACACCCACTTGGTTAAATCCGAAACAAGAGTTAAGTTCTCTTGACACATGAACACACAAATTCAAATATATGATTAGATTCTTATTTGAAGTCCATTTGGTACTCAAAACTTAATTAAGGTAATTCCAGTTCTAGATCTTAAAATCCCCAATTTCTCTTCTTCAAAACCTTATTTTGATATTAGATCTAGTGATAAATTCATGTATAAGCCATAAATTTAGGTTAGAATTACTTACCCCAAGCTTATAGATGAAATAATTTGGTCAAAATCCTCTAAAATCGAGCTCTCTAGTCTCCAAAATAGTAAAAATAATAAAATAAGAAGGCACAAAAATCAAATCCCTTTTATACTGGCTAAAGTCTAGTGGATCCACAAATTCTCAGTGGGCTAGACTCCGGTGGTTTATTTTTTCTTTAGCGCTACAACCATCAGTTTCTAGCGAGCTGGGCACTAAAACTAGGTACAGCCACCGATTCCCCGCGAGCTGGGTAGTAAAACTAGCAACAAATGAAATCTTCTCCAAATACAGCAAAATTCACCTCTCAAATACCCTATATGAACTTATTTAAAGGCTCAAAATATAAAAGAAAATATCACAACTTAAAATCAACTCTCAAACTAAACTTATGAATCATTAAGTTTCCAAGTTTCACGCTTTAGTGTGCGTGTTTGTGATTTGAGATACTGCTAGGTTTCAGATTTGATTATGAAATCGATTGAGATATTGCTAGGTTTCAGATTTTAGTGTGCGTGTTTGTGATTTGGGCAGGACGAAGTGACCGGATAGCCAAAAACCAAGCTGAGGTAAACAACATAAAACTGCACGGAACCGCAACTGCGTGAATAGCAACGCGTTCATGACAATTATTTATGTTACCTTATGCGACTGCGGAAGACGAAACACGGTCGTGTCTTTGAGGGAAACTTTTGTTCTTCGCGAACGCTGAACCATTATGCGATCACGTTTCATCAGGTAAGTGCTCGTCTAATTAAAACACTGGAACTCAAGAACAAAACCACTTCTGCCAAACAATAGAAACGACTCTTTCCTACTCCCCTGATCCTCAAAATCATCTCAAAGCCTCCTATCTTCAATTCTATTTTTATATTCAAGGTTTAATCTCAAAGGTATGTGCTTCATTCACTCCTCTCCTTGAAATCATTCCTGTCTCTTCTTTGTGCTAGAATGGTGGAAGAAACATCCATGGTTCTTCATGCTTAGGGCTGAAAGTTTGTCTTTGATGTTAATATTGTGTGTATAAATTATTTGTGTGACTGTTTGCTTGGTGAGGAGTGGTTGAGAGATTGAGGGTTCTGTTCTGTGAAATTTCTGGGTAAGTCCATGGGTTAATGCTGTGAAAGTGCTAAGAAAATTGAATGCTACATTGTGCTTGATGGAATGCCTGAAAGAGCTGTGTCTGGGCGAGGAAGTAGACCTTCGTGATCGCGATGCCCAATTCCTTGATTGGGTAGGTCTAAGCCTGCTGAGAAATCAAATTGCCCTTCACGATCGCGTTGACTATTCCGCAATCATAGAGCTTTATATCTGGTAAAAAGAAAATTTCTCTATGCGATCGCAATTGCGATGCTTTATGCTCCGGGCAGCAAAACAATAGCGTTGTAGAATTTTGTCTTGATGCTTTTTAATCCCTTTCTTTGGCCTAAATACATCATAATACAGTGTATTAAGTACCCATATAAGCTTTTAACATATAGTTGGATTTTGTAGGTACTTTGAGCATACCTCGGGAAATGATGAAATTGGGAAATCACCTGTACCTCAAGCTGTGGAAGTGGAGTATATTGATCGAGACAGATTCATTGCTGTTGAATGTGAAAGAAACTATGACAAACTCATGTCAAATGTAACCCAGATTCTCCAACATCAAACCACCCTATAGGAGATCTGCACTTACGCCCATACAAAGACTCGTACAGAGCCATCTGGATACTGGAGTGGTAACTGTAATTATATGCAAACTCGATAAGAGGTAGATGTTCATCCCAACTTCTTTTAAAATCCAACACATATGCTCGTAATATGTCCTCGAGAGTCTGAATTATGTGCTCGACTTGTCCATCAGTTTGTGGATGAAAGGTTGTGCTGAGCTTTACTTGAGCCCCTAGACCTCTCTGAAATGACCTCCACAAATGTGCTATAAACTGGGGCCCACGGTCAGATATAATAGATACTGGTACTCCGTGTAGTCGCACTATCTCCTTAATATATAACTTCCCATAATTTTCGGCTGTATATGTAGATCTGACCGATAGGAAATGGGATGATTTTTTGAGCCTATCGAATATCACCCACATAGAGTCGAATTTATGATGAGAACGAGGCAAACCCGTGATGAAGTCCATGTTTGTCGCCTCCCATTTCCACGTCGGGATCTCTATTGTCTGCATTAGCCCTCCAGGCTTCTGGTGCTCTACCTTCACCTACTGGAAACTAGGACACTGGGCGACAAACTCAGCAATGTTCTTCTTCATGTCATTCCAAAAGTACACATCCTTAATATAATGATACATCTTTATCGACCCAGGATGAATGGAGTGCCACGAATAATGTGCCTCTGACATAATCCTGTCTCGTAGCCCTGCTATATCTGGAACACATAGACGACCCCTGTACCTGAGAACCCCATCTTCCTTGAGATCTAACAACGACTTCTTCTGCTGCGAAACTCGCTCTCTCAACTCAACCAACTCTAGGTCCTCGTACTGCCTTTCCTTGACTTCAGCTATAAGAGATGATTTTGTAGTGTTTTGGAGTACTACTCCACCATCGTCAGAATCTACTAACTGAACCCCCAAACAAGCTAATTGATGAATCTCTAAAGGTAATTATCTTTTCTCAGCCTCTACATGTGCTAACCTACCCATAGATTGCCGACTTAAGGAATCTGCTACAACATTAGCTTTCCCTGGATGGTAGAGAATGTTAACATCTTAATTTTTCAATACTCTATCCATCGCCTCTGTCGCAAATTCAGCTCTTTTTGTTTGAAGATATATTGCAGGCTTTTATGATCTATAAATACATCAACATGAACACAATATAAATAATGCCGTCATATCTTAAGTGCATGGACAAGCGCAGCTAACTCGAGGTCGTGGGTCGGATAATTCCTCTCGTGATTCCTCAACTGCCTTGAAGCATGCGCAATTACCTTCCCATGTTGCATCAGGACACATCCTAACCCAACACCTGAGGCATCACAATACACGGCATAACCCTCTGGACCCTCTGGAAGTGTTAGAACTGGCGCTGAGGTCAACCTATTCTTAAGCTCTTGGAAACTCCACTCGCAAGCCTCTATCCACTAAAACTTAGCTGCTTTCTGCGTCAGCTTCGTCAATGGTGTCGAAAGGGAAGAAAAACCCTCTATGAACCTCCGTTAGTATCATGCTAAGCCTATAAAGCTACGAACCTCTGTCAGAGTGGTAGGTCTGGGCCAGGATTTCACGGCCTCAATCTTCTAACCTTTATACCTTCATCGGATATAATATGCCCCAAGAATGCTACAGACTTCAACCATAACTCAAATTTAGAAAACTTAGCATACAACTTATGATCATGGAGAGTTTGGAGTACCGCTCATAGGTGGTCCGCATGCTCGTTCTCTGAACGTAAATAAACTAGAATATCATCAATAAATACTATCACGATCAGATCTAAAAATGAACGGAATACGCTATTGATCAAGTCCATAAATACGGCGGGTGCATTCGTCAACCCGACATGACAAGGAACTCGAAGTGTCCATATCGAGTCCTAAAGGCTGTCTTCGGAAGATCTTTCTCCTGAACTCTGACCTGGTGGTACCCTGACCTCAAATCTATCTTTGAAAAGCATCTAGCCCCCTACAACTGATCAAACAAGTCATCGATCCTTGGAAGTGGATACTTATTTTTAATGGTTACCTTGTTCAGCTGCCTATAATTGATACACATCCTCAGCAAGCCGTTTTTCTTCCGCACAAACAGTACCGGTGCACCCCTAGGTGAGGTACTGGGCCTGATAAAACCTTTCTCCAGCAAATCTATTAACTGCTCCTTCAACTCCTTCAATTCGGTAGGTACCATTCTCCGTGGAGGGATGGATATTGGTTGAGTTTCCGGAAGCAAATCGATGCTAAAATTAATTTCTCGCATTGGAGGAATACTTGGAAGCTCATCTGGAAACACATCTGTGTACTCTCTAACTACTTGAATAGACTGAAGTGTAGGTATCTTAGCATCTGCATCTCTAACTTGCACAATATGATAAATGCACCCTTTTGCAATCATTTTCCTCGCGTTCAAATAGGAAATAAACCTACCTCTGGGTGTCGCTGTATTACCTACCCATTCAAGGACTGGCTCACCTGGAAAATAAAATCTGGTTGCCTTTGCTTGGCAATCAACTGTTTCATAGCAAGCTGCCAACCAATCCATGCCCATGATAACACAAAAATCCATCATCTCTAGCTCAACTAGGTCGGCTGCGGTCTAACGACTACAACTATCACTGTACAACCTCTGTAAACCCGTCTAGCAATAATCGGTTCTCCAACCAGTGTAGATACGGCAAAAGGATCACTTAGTATTTCAGGCACTATACTAAACTTCCCCGCGACAAATGGGGTAATATACGATAAAGTAGATCCTGGGTCTATCAAGGCATAAGCATCGTGAGGGAAAATGGTCAATATACCTATCACAACGTATGGTGAAGACTCCTGGTCATGTCGACCCGCTAAAGCATAGATACGGTTCTGATTACCACCTGAATTGGAACCTCTACCTTTGCCTCGACCTCTACCAGCCGAAGAGTGAGACTCACGCCTTGAAGGATGCACGGACATAGATTATCATGTTACTGAACTCGTCGGTTGTGCCATACCCCCAGAATCTCTATTTGGGCAATCTCGGATCATATGCCCCAAACGCCCACATGTATAACAAGTGTCAGAACCTGCTCGGCATTAGCCTAAGTGTCCTCTACCACAAATGTCACACCGCGGCTGGAGTGACCATGTTTGCCCTAAAACCTCGCTATCGCTGCAAAGGTGATGCCTGTGAGCTCTCACCTGGTCCTGACTGAGTATAGTGGTTATACCTGTAACTTTGTAACTGAGGCGTTGGAGGCCTAGGTTGCTGTCCAAAGTACTGGGGCCTATTACTACCTTGAGACTGCTCTTGAGACCTGGCAAATCTCATCCTCTAACGCTGCCATTGCTTAGTCCTCTCTGTACCCTGCTGCTGACGCCTGCCCCTTTCTATATTCTGGGCGAATGCCTGAATCCGGCAGATATACATACTATCCTGTAATGCAGCAGTGGCACATGCCTCGGTCAACTCTATGGCCAACCCTACGATAAACTTATGGATCCTGTCCTGCATGGTAGCAACTATGGATGGAGCATATCTGGCCAATGAGTCAAAACAAAGACTATACTCTCGAACACTCATATTGCCCTGCTTAAGGGCTAGAAACTGATCGACTCGAGCCTGTCGGACCTCCCGTAGTAAGTATTGGTCAACGAAGGCATTTGAAAAATTCTCCCAAATAGCTGGAGGTGCATCACATCCTCTGGACCTCTCCCATCCCTCGTACTAAAGGACGGCTATATCTCGAAGTCAAAAAACTGCCTGCTCAACTGCCTCTTTCTCCGTGGCATGCATAACCCGAAATATCCTGTGAAGCTGACCTATCAAATCCTGTAGGTCCTCCCTCTGATTTGTCCCCATGAACTCTGGGGGACTCAACTATCGGAACCTTGAACTCCTAGACCCCTCAGAAGACCCTGCACTAGCTGATGTCCTAGCCTGTTGCTGGGTAGCTACCAACTGTGTCAACAAATGCACTGCACTCCTCAAGTCCTGATCTGATAGAAGTGGAAGGGGAACCAGATGTGCAGTATCCCTAGGAATCTCCTCAGGCGGTGGAGGAGCTGGTAATGGTGGGTCCCATCTACTGGGGGTACCCTGCTAGTCCCCTCACCCACTGCTGCGTCTCTCCTATGACTAGCCGTAGTCTTTCTAGTCATCATCATCTCTGTATGTAAACACCAAAATGTAAAGTTTAACTCAAATTTTCTATAACTTTGTTCTACAACACGATTTAGATTTGAAAGAAGGGTGACCAACTCCTAAATGCCCTGTAGTTCCCTGCTTATATAATGTGGTGCACAATACATCTATACAAAAGACCCTACTAGACACGGCTTGTAGACTCCCTAGGATAGAACTGCACTGATACCAAGTTTGTCACGCCCCGACCCTGGGGGCGAGACCGGCACCCGGTGCCTCACTTAACCTAGTGTACCAACTTGCGATTGAGGTTCTCTGAACATACAATGTCATACATTGGCCATAGGGCCACATTGCAAGACAATTTGTGAAACAAAATATAAAACTGAATGGAAACTAGCTATGACTGAACATCAATATAAAGCTGGGCCGACAAGGCCGTCATAACTACTACAGCTGACAAACCAACAAAATATATATACAAGGCCTACAAACCCAACATACTACACTAACTGACAGGATGTGTCTACAAGCCACTACTGATGGATGTACTATGGTCGGAACAGGGCCCTGACCTACCTATAATATATATACATATATACACAATATGTACTCAAAACCCTAGACGCGGCAACTCCGAAGGACATGGAGCTTATCTATCAAGATGATCACGGACAACACCTACGGAGGAGGTCTACCAAGATGTCTATCCGAACCTGCATTCATGAAATGCAGCGTCCCCAGGAATGGGACGTCAGTACGAAATAATGTACCGAGTATGTAAGGCAATAGAATAACTAAAAGCTGAAACTAAACTGGTAATATAATAACTGAAAGTAACTGAGTCGAAGATGATCTGGATATATACTTACCTGCTGATACTGACTCAACTCTCTCAATAGTAAGTAAAATAGTTGTTTGGTCCTATAAGGCTCGGAACGTGTAACTGCTCTGCCTAGTAGGCTCGCTCATAGCCGCTCGGCCATACTAGGTTCTGTATCTCGGCCATTTTGGGCTAGCTCATAGGCGCTCGGCCATAGTAGGCTCGGTATATAACTTACTATCTGATCAGAGGTTGCCCAATAGGGGTCTGCACATTGATTATAGCTCGATGGTGGTGAAAATACTTTAATACTGTGTGTGTATACACACATATATATAAAGGAAAACAATACTTAACTTAATATAAATTCACGATAAGGGAGAATACTGTAACTTATGAGACTAGGATAATGTACATAAGTTCAGGAATATGAACTTCTCTTTATGTCTCATTATCAAACTCATATGGTTACGGGATCATGTCAAAATGAAGGAAAGGTTTAGCCTTAACATACCTTATCAAATTCTTTCCAATCACTAATTTGAACTCGCCTTTTCGCACCTCAATCTACAATAATGAAAATAATACTATCATTAAGTTACGAAAGGTATAACTATCACTCAACGAACGATAAGCTTATTTTGTATTAAAATGGCCAGCATCTTCCTTACAATCCTTACTTCCTCCAAATTTAAGATAAAACCAATAACACAAGAACACAACAATAAACATATATATACATTATTTTCCAACCTTATATACACCACAAAATACAACAAAACAGCCCAACACACCCCCATCTTTTCATGCACAAAACAATCACCGTAGTAGTGTCAAACAACCCAAAATTATTACGACGAACGACCAACCCACCACCCTGCACTTATGTGGTGAAAAACGTAACCGATTCTTTCGTTTCTTTGGGCCACTGGCCATTTCTCCATACCCTTTCTCCTCAAAAACTCCATAATACTGTAGCAAACACGCAATTCAACAGCAACACGAAATATTCCACAAAATAGTCCGCTACAACTGAATAGCTCGAACTCACGACTTCCAATCACCGTCCCGTGAGTTCTTACAATTATAGAACGACTTTCCATACATATCCAACAAAACAAATGGATGAAAGAGGGCAGTAAACTTACTTTATTTTTTGAATAACTCAGCTCCTATCTTGGTTCTTTAAACTCTAGGTTTTTCCTCCAACTAGAACTTGAAAAGGAGAGAAATTCAATTAGGGTTTATGTGTACTTTTTGGGAGGATTTTTACAAGAGTTTAGGTTTGGTTATTATGCCCTATTATTAATGTAATATATGAAGGAAATAGGCCTTCAAAAGGTCTCTTTGGACGACCTGAACTGGCCCATTTTTAGACATATATAATCCTCTCATTTAAGCAAGTAGGTGACACACCTACTTGTCACCTAACAGTCTCCGCAGTCTCGCAAATATGCATATATCTCTCTAGTCCGATGTCGTATTGACAAACAGTTTAATGCTTTAGAAAATAGACACATGATCTTCAATTTTATGGGTGGAACACTCCATAACTATAAGTATATTGGGAGAAAATTGCAGTTACATTTGACCCAAATTTCAATAAAACTAATGAACGCAACTTGTGATGACTTTTATCGATTTTTGTCCCAGAACTCGCCTGACTTTAAAACCTAACACACGTCTATTGCACGAATAACATAACTCATAACATAACCTCCTTATCATGTTAAGAACCCTAGTATCATCCCAAGGGTACGGGTTATAACATTCCCAACTTGTCGACTTTCGACGAAACATTATCTTCTTCAATTCCTTAGCTTCTGAACCTTTCAACCCTCTTTGTACTTGTTGTTCATGATCCTAAATATTTGTAATCTCCGACGTAACATGATAACTTACTTTTTATACTTTCAAAGATGATCTCATTTTTGGTCTTACATTAGTTTGCTTACGAGGCACTTTTACTTACAAAAATGTGGGGTGTAACACCAGGAGGTTTTTGGAACTACTATTTTTGTGATTCTAGACTTCCCTTAGGTTGCTCAAAATGAGAAAACTAGGCGTGCAATCAAAACAAATAATACATCACATAAACAACACAAAAAGGCTCAAATTCACCTCCTTAGGTAGACTCAAACGCATGTATTTAATTAAGCGAACAATTGTTACTTATATGACTAGGTTCAGAATTAGGTAGGCGGGCATCTATAACAGGCAGACATAGAATTGTAACACGTTAGGTCGTTCAAACCTTATAGGCATGTCTTCTATGTGATTAAGCAATTCAACAATTAACGTAGAATCCTATAGGCAAGATTTCTAGATGACCCAGTTACTGATGAAGCTGTTTTCAAAACGTAATTTCAATTAAATGATCCTATAGTCATGATTTCTAGGTGAGTGATAGCATCCTATAGACATGATCTCTAAACAATTAACATCTTGGTAGTAAAATCGTTGAGAGAGCAGATTTATTTATTTGTCCCTATAGACATGCTTTCTAGGCGGGCTATGTAATAAAAGCAGAATAGCAGCAATGAAAACTTTGATTACTTGAGTTAAGATCCTATAGGCATGGTGTCTAGGTGAGTCACATAATTAAAATAAATACCAAAGCATGTAGTTTTAGTTATTTGTATTGACCTCCTATCGGCATAATATTTAGGTGCAACAAGTCCAATTCAGATACTATAGGAATGCTCTTTAACATTGCAAGTTAAGACATTATATTAGCCCTAAATCATGTCTTCTAAGCATGTTGCTGAGGTATGGAAAATAAACAAAACAGTTAGAATCCTATAGGCATGTGTTTCTACCCGTTCATCAAGAAATAAAGTATCCCAGCCCCCTATTCTTACTAATCCCTAATTTGTTTGTTATTACAAGTTATTACAGGCCCAACTAAAAGAATATAATCTCAAATATGCCAAATTATAGACTGAAACAAATATAGGCCCAATACAAAAATAAGCCAGCGATATTTCTAGATCTTCAGCAGCAACTTACTCTTTGCACAACCAACAGACTCAAATCTCAGGTTCACAAGGAAAGTAGAGTATGCCTGAATCAAATGCCCAGATCCAACAACACATATCGCCCAACACCAGGCCCAACGAATGACTTACTTACCCAAATGGATGCCAAACTTAACCAGTATCCAACTACACACTGAATTAATAAAACAACCTTTGAAGCCTATACTCTTAGTTCTTAAGGTTGTGACTAATAGTAGTTTTTAACCAAAGGCACATAGACAGGATTACACTACTTTAGAAGGCACACATGTCAAATTCACAGTGAGGGGATTGAATATCATAAGATAGCAAACCACTCCAAATAGAGTTTGAAAGAAAGCATGATTTAGAATTAGCCTAAAGTACTTTTAGACATAAGATTTTAAAAGAAGGGAATCTAATAGAGTCATAGACAAGAACAAGTAGAATACAGTCTACACATGAAAATGTCTAACATGAAAACCTAGTGAAAATAGTATAACCTGATAGCTCCAGGGACAAGGATAAATCTTTAGAAGCACCAGGAAAGCCATTCACAAGGTCTCAAGCTAAGGAGAAGCAAGACAAGGTTGTTGGGCTTCAATGGAAGATCAAGAAGGCGCTAATGGCGGAAGAAGAGCTTAACAATTATGGAGAGGATTTAGCTAAGTGCTACACTCATTTCATGGTCCATGTCCAAGTCCAAGGGGAGGTCGATCGGGGTCCAAACACCAACCAAGGAGGGCCTAAATTAGGTGCCTAAATCAACCCACAAAGGATCTAACTTGGCGCCCAAGTCAGCGCAAGGGGGGCGGCCAAGACATAGGAGAAGGAGTCAAAGTTTCTTATCTTGTTTCATAGTTTTTTCGGATATATTTGATGCTTTCCTAGGTAGTTAAGGTTTTGTTTTTCTTTTCCTAAGATTATTGGAATTACTTTCCAATATTGACTTGGTTTTTATTTCCTAGAGTTTTACCTTTTCCTATGGTAGTTGGACTTGATGTCCAAAGTAGTTTAGGACTTTATTTTCTTATTTTTTAGGTAGAATTTTGTGACCCCTCTCTATATAAAGGGGTATCTTCTTCGCTTTTAGACTTAGACTATTATTAATAAAAATTGTGAGATTTTTCTGGCACTCTTGTGTGTGGCTACTCTTGGATTTATTCTTCAACCTTGAAGTCTCAATTTAAGGTGGTAAGATTAAACTCTTCCGAAATCTTAGATCACTTCTGGGCATTCAAGAAACGTGATAAGTTTAGGCATATTGTTGTTCTTTTTATTCTAAATGCTAGGGTTTCACAATATATCTCTTGTTTTTAATTCTCTATCAAAGGCGATTAATTCTTTATTAGCTAATTGTTGTTGTTAGGCTTCAACTTCAAGAATAGACTTCTTGAATTCAAGTAACTCTTTCTTCAATTCAATCTATCTTTAATTTCTATCTTCTTTTTCGTTTCCTATTTTCTTTTAGCTTCCGCATGTTTCTTGATTTTCTTGTTTTTTCTTTAGTAATTTTTGAATCCCTTATCATGTTGTTATCAAGTGGTATCAGAGCATAGGCTAATCAGGATTTCAATCTTGATAATCTTGGGAGGTTCTTGAGCAAAAAAACCAAATTAAAAACAAACAAAAAAACCAAAAAAAAATGAAAATCAACCAAAAAAAGTGTTATTGCTCATTATTATTTTTAGAATTCAAGTATTATTTGGTTTCCAAGACAAGAAAAGAAACGAGAAGAGGTGATCCATGTTCTTGAAGATTAAAAAAACTTCTTTCCTTATTCTTGTGGGTTTTGGGTTTCCTAAATTTTTTCCTTTTTTTCCTACTAACCAATTCCTATTCTTTCTAGGTTTGGCCATTCATTTTTCTTTCCTTTTCTAGCTCCATATTCTTATCACTAAGGGTTGTGACTAGTAAGGTTTATTAATAAATCTAAAGATTAATGACCAAGAGTTGTATTGAGTGGAAAAAGGCAAGAGAGGTGAGAACATCAGAGGGAAAAGCCAAATTGAGAGATAGATATATATTGCTTTGTTCAGGATGTCTCGTATAGGTAGTGATGATGAACAAAGGGTTCTTCAAGAAGCCGAAATAAAAGGAAGGAATGATTTCACCTTGCAAGCTATGAACCAAAAATTTGAAAGGTGAAATTTGCAATTCCAAGAGATGAGGGACACCATTGCTGAGCAGAATATTACAATAGCTGAACTTAGGAGAGGAAATAATGCAAGAACCCAAGCTAGGAGAAATGTACCCCCTTCTCCCATTATATATCAAGAAAACCCTATAGATGTAATGAAGATATTGATTTTGATAGGGTAGGAAGAGATAGGAGGGGACAAAGAGGAAGACTAGAAGATGATAATATGAGTAGTATAAAGATGAATATGCCATCTTTCAAGGGAATAAGAGATCCAGACTTTTACCTTGACTAGGAGAGAAAGGTTGAAGCCATCTTTTACTGCCACAACTATTCTAAGGGTAAGAAGGTTAAACTTGCTGCTGTTGAGTTTTCTGACTATGCAGCAGTCTGGTGGAAAAAGCTTTTTAGGGATAGATTGCAAGAAGGACAAGCACTCATTACTACTTGGGCTGAGGTGAAGAGGGTAATGAGGAAGAGATTTATGCCATCACACTTTCAAAGAGATCTACAACAACGTCTTCAAACATTGAAGCAAGGGTGCATGTTTGTGTGTGAATACTTTAAGACTATGAATATAGCTATGATCCAAGCTAACTCTATGGAGGAAGAAGAGGTTATAATGGCTAGGTTTTTTAATGGTTTAAATAAGAAAATAGCTGATGTAGTAGAATTTCAATAATATATAACTTTAGATGAGTTAGTTGAATAAGCTGTAAAGGTAGAAAAAGACAAAACAAAAGGAGACAAAAATCTAGCTCATGGAGAAGCCGGCCAACTACCATTCCAAAGATAACAATAGCCAAAATCTGAGGAGACACCTACTCCTAAATTCCATGAGGAAAAGAGCTGGAGTAAATTGGAATCCAAGGAGGGGGGGGGGGAGGTAAGCCTTTTATGCTAAAACTTCTACTTCTACTTCTTCTATTCAATGTCTCAAGTGTCAAGGGAGAGGACATAAGGCTAATGAATTCCCAAGTAGAAGAAACATTCTAATCAAAGAGGATGGGGGATATGAGAGTGAAAAAAGTGAACCAAGTGAAGAACAAGAAGAAACATTTGTAGAGAGTGAAGGAGGAGAAGAGATGGAGTACATTGATAGCGGAGCGAATTTTGTGGTTAGGAGGCTTATGCACATTAATTTGGGCCACACTAATGAAGAACAAAGGGAAAACATATTCCATACTCGGTGTGGGATTAAAGACAAAAAAATTTCTATGATAATTGATAATGGGAGTTGTGCTAATGTTGTGAGTGCATATTTGGTGGAAAAGTTAGGGTTGGAATGGATGAAACACCCTAGACCTTATAGGTTGCAATGGTTCAACGATAGTGGAGAGGTCAAGGTGAATAAGCAATGCGTGGTCTCCTTCAAGATTGGAAGGTACGCTGACGAAGTTCTATGTGATATAGTACCCATGCAAGCTTGTCATATCTTGTTGGGCGCCCGTGACAGTATGATAGGAGTGCTTTTCACGATGGAAGGAAATATAGATACTCTCATGAGCATAATGGTAAGAAGTACATTCTTGCACCTTTAACTCCTTCCCAAGTGTATGAAGATAAAAAAAAGATGAAAGAATCAATGGGGAAACATGGGGAGGGATCAAAACAAGAGACTGAGGGTAAAGAAAAAGAGGAAAAATATGAAGTGAGGTTTGAGGAGAGAGAGGGAAGCAATGAGAGAAAGGAAAAGGTGGGGAAGAGTGGAAAAAAAAAAGAAAACGTTGGTGAGAGGAAAGAGGCTAAGATCGAAAAAAAAAGTGAGCCTTGCAAAAGCCAAAGAGTGTTTAATTGCAAAAAAAGAGGGGCTGCCTATTATCTTGCTCACTTATAAAGAAGTTCTGCTTAATAATAATTCATTAACATCCTCTTTGCCTAGTGCTATTCTAACCTTTTGCAGGATTTTGAAGATGTTTTTCCTGGGGATCTTCCTAAAGTTTTACCACCTTTAAGAGGAATAGAGCATCAAATTGATTTTTTTCCGAGATCACAAATTCCTAATTGGCCTGCTTGATAAGGGATTCGTAAGACAAAGCATGAGTCCCTGCTCTGTGCCGTGCTTTTGGTGCCAAAGAAGGATGGCACTTGGAGGATGTGTGTGGATTTCCGCGCCATCAGTAAAATAACAATAAAGTATCGCCATCCTATTCGTTGTTTAGATGATATGCTTGACCAATTGCATGGTTCTCAAATATTCTCTAAAATTGATTTGAAGAGTGGATATCACCAAATTAGAATGAATCCTGGAGATGAATGAAAAACTGCCTTTAATACTACATATGGATTGTACAAATGGTTACTGATGCTATTTGGGTTAACTAATGCACCTAGTACATTCATGAGGTTAATGAACCATATCTTTAAGGATTTTCATGTAAAATTTATAGTCGTTTCTTTTGATGACTGATCTTCTCAAAATGTTTAGAAGAGCATGTCGAACATTTAAAACAAGTTTGAATGTGCTTAGGGAGCAACAATTGTATGAAAATCTATCCAAG
This sequence comes from Nicotiana obtusifolia, assembly GCA_002018475.1. NCBI lineage: Eukaryota > Viridiplantae > Streptophyta > Magnoliopsida > Solanales > Solanaceae > Nicotiana > Nicotiana obtusifolia. The sequence goes on from MCJB01051804.1 coordinate 28,089, forward strand.
TGCACTTTTTGTGTAGATAAGGTAGTTTTCTTGGGTTTTGTAGTGAGTTCTAGAGGTGTTGAGGTGGATGAAGATAAAATCAAAGCGATTAAAGATTGGCCTACACCTAAGAGCATTACTGAAGTTAGAGGTTTTCATGGACTTGCTAGCTTTTATAGGAGATTTGTTAGAGATTTTAGTTCAAGTGCTGCACCTTTAACTGAAGTCATTAAGAAGGAGACAGTCTTTAATTGGGGAAAAGAACAAGAGCATGCATTTAATATTATGAAGGATAAATTGTGTTATGCTCCTTTGTTACAATTACCTGATTTTAATAAGTCCTTTGAAATTGAATGTGATGCATTTGGTAGTGGTATTAGGAATGCAATATTCTAAACCAATCACTTATTTTAGTGAGAAGTTGAATGGGGCTCCATTGAATTATTCTACTTATGATAAAGAATTGTATGCCTTGGTAAGGGCTCTTGCTACATGGCAGCATTATTTGTGGAAAAAAAAAACTGACCATGAGTCTTTAAGATACTTGAAAAGCGATGGTAAATTGAGTAAAAGACATGCCAAATTGGTTGAATTCATTGAGACATTTCCTTATGTGATTAGCTACAAGCAAGGTAAAGACAATATAGTTGCTGATGCGCTTTCAAGAAGGTACAGTCTTGTTTCTACTCTTACTTCTAAATTGATGGGATTTGATCATATTAAGGATTTAAAGTGAATAAGCATTGTGTCCCTAATTGTTCTTCGCAGGAAGTTTTTGTGAGGGATGCACATTGTTGGGGGG
>MCJB01051805.1:0-39111 GCA_002018475.1 Nicotiana obtusifolia
TCCGCAAGCTAAGGACAAAGGATGTAGCTTCCGTTAAAGTATTGTGGAAGAACAAGAATACGGAAGAGATGACATGGGAAGTAGAGGATGAGATGAAGTCCAAATACCCTTACCTGTTCCAGCATGGAGATAATGAAGGTGCCGGGGGAACGCAGGATGCATTAAAAGGAGAAACGTCTCTATGAGGTAAGCAATAACGTGAGAATACTTTTTCTTAATACAAATGGTGATATGCGGATAATGTACGTAGCTATAATCCTTTGTATAACCTTGTAAGGCTATAGGTTGGGTTTAACTTCTTGCGATTTTTGCTAGGATCCGTTGAATAGAGAAAACTCAGCCAGAAATTTCCGTCAGAATCGACAATGAGTTAAGATCCCCGTAACCCTTACATTCGAGGACGAATGTTCCTAAGGGGGGAGGGTGTTATAACCCATATTTGTACATGTTAGATTACACTATAAGACAGTCTACATAGGTCCGAGAAGAGAATTACCGTTGAGACAATAAGAGTTTAGTCCTATTGGTCTTAAATGATGCAAGGGTGAATAAGGGTGGTTAACAAGTATTAGAAGATAAACGAGTTAAGGATGTTGTAACTCGTATCTTCGGGTAAATCGAGAGGTGATTAACATCACAAAGAGGTCATGTTTTAAGGTATTTGAATCATATGATATATGTTTCATAAGTCTTGAAGTCAAACGAGTTATGAAACAAAAGTCGACAAAAGTTGTCGCAACTTAGGTTCACAATTTTACTTAAACGTTAGGTCAAATGTTTCTGAGCTTTTCTCCTAATTTAAAAGGAATTACGGGTTGATCTACCTACCAAATTAAAGGTATATGAGTCTAGTTTCCAACGCATCAAACCGTTTGTCAATACGATCTCAGAATATTGAGATAATTTTATTTCCGCAGAACTGCGCAGGCTGGTAGGTGACAAGTAGGTGCATCACCTACTTGCCAAAATTAAGGGATAAAATTAAAAGCCCCAAAGTCGGCCAAGAGAGGTATTTTAAGAGATTTTAAATTCAGTTATTTCACTATTATTACAGACCTTCAAAACCTAAATAGAACCCCTGCAACCCCTCCCCAAAAATCCCACACAAACCCTAATCGATTTTCCCCCTCTTTCAAGTTCTAATTGGAGGTGAAACCTAGGGTGTGAAGAACCAAAGCAAGGGCTGAGTTATCTAACAAGTAAGGTGAGTTTACTGCCCTCTTTCATACATTTTTTCTACTGTTAAGTCTTGGTAAGTCGTTCTATATATGTAAGAACTCACTGGACGGTGATCGGAAGCCGTGAGTTTGAGTTATTCACTTGTAGCGGACTGTTTTATGGACTGTTTTGTGTTGCTGTAAAGCTGCGTGTTTTACTACTGATTTGTGGAGTTTTGGAGGAGGAAGGGTGTGGAGAAACAGCATATATATTTAGGGTTGTTGGCTGATAGTTGTTCGTAACATTTCCGGGTCGTTTGACACGACTATAGTGGCCATCGTATGTATGAAGCGATTGGCTTGTGCGTGGACTGTTTTGGGAGGCTTAATATGATTATTATTGATGTTGTTTGGGCTGTTTGCTGATTGTGTTCACTTTTGGGAAGTCCTATATATAGGGAAGGTGCTGTCCGTTTTATCGCAAAATAGGTTACAGTCGATACATAATAGTTACGACGCTTAAACGATAACGGTAGTGTCATTTCTCTTATTGTGGACTGAGAAGTCGTGGAAGTTTCATAGCTTGAGATTGGAAAGTATTGCAAGGTATGTGAGACTGTCCTTTTCCCCTCTTATGGGAGGATTGATATGTTATTATTTCTTCGACCTTACGGCACCATGATAGTATGTATCTTATGAGTCCAGCATACATTATCTATTTTACTTGACTGCGCCGCGCCGCGCTATAGTCGGCCGGGCAGGCACCTATTGTGCAAATATATGTTTTACTCTATTTAGTCGCGCTATAGACGACAGCTATTTTACTTTACCGCGCCGCGCTATAGTCGGCCGGGCAGGCACCTATTGTGCAAATATATGTTTTACTCTATTTAGTCGCGCTATAGACGACAGCTATTTTACTCTACCGCGCCGCGCTATAGTCGGTCGGGCAGGCACCTATTGTGCAACCACTGATCAGTTGGGTATGATAACGAGGAGGCCCACAGAGGCATATGTATAAGATGATGATGAGGCCCACAGAGGCGTATATATGTATATGAGATTTTCAAAAGGATATATATATATATATGTATATGCATATACACGTCAGGCATGATATGGTTAGTCGCCCTCAGAGGCATTCAGATGGTACAGGTTATATGTCTCTTATCCTGATGCTTATTATTGTTCTTACATTATGTTTCCTGACTTACATACTCAGTACATTATCCGTACTGACGTCCTTTATTTGTGGACGCTGCATATCGTGCTGCAAGTCCGGGCGGGCAGATAGACGAAGCTCCCCCACCACAGTAGGCTACCCAGTTCAGCAGATATTGGCGAGATCCATCCTTCGGACTTACCACAATCTTGGTATGCATTCTGTTATGGGCATGTCGGGGCCCTGTTCCGACGTAGGTTGCATTATGTACGTTTTTGTAGAGGCTCATAGACAAGTATCAAATTATGCATAGAAAAGCGATGGGTTGACCAGTTGAATTGCCTTGTCGGCAAACGTATATATTTTATTTTATGGTTTTGCATTGCAGCCTTATNATATATATAGGGGAGGTGCTGTCCGTTTTATCGCAAAATAGGTTACAGTCGATACATAATAGTTACGACGCTTAAACGATAACGGTAATGTCATTTCTCTTATTGTAGACTAAGAAGCCGTGGAAGTTTCATAGCTTGAGATTGGAAAGTATTGCAAGGTATGTGAGACTATCCTTTTCCTTCTTTTGCACGACTCTGACTGTACACAATGCAATGAACGAACCCCAAAGATACTCTACTCTTAGAAGGTAGCAGTACGTATATTGTTTCCCCTCTTATGGGAGGATTGATATGTTATTATTTCACCATGGTAGTATGACTCTTATAAGTCCAGCATGCATTATCTATTTTACTTTACCGCGCCGCGCTATAGTCGGCCGGGCAGGCACCTATTGTGCAACTATATATATATATGTTTTACACTACTTAGCCACGCTATAGGCGACAACTATTTTACTCTACCGAGCCGCGATATAGTCGGCCGGTAAGGCACCTATTGTGCAACCACTGATAAGTTGGGTATGATAATGAGGAGGACCACAGAGGCATATGTATAAGATGATGATGAGGCCCACAGAGGCGTATATATGTATATGATGATTTTCAAAAGGATATAAATATATGTATATGCATATGCATGTCAGGCATGACATGGTTAGTCGCCCTCAGAGGCATTCAGATGGTACAGGTTGAATGTCTCTTATCCTGATGCTTATTATTGTTCTTACATTATGTTTCCTGTCTTACATACTCAGTACATTATCCGTACTGACGTCCTTTATTTGTGGACGCTGCATGTCGTGCTGCAGGTCCGGGCGGGCAGATAGACGAAGCTCCCCCACCACAGTAGGCTACCCAGTTCAGCAGATATTGGCGAGATCCTTCCTTCGGACTTGCCACAGTCTTGGTATGCATTCTGTTATGGGCATGTCGGGGCCCTGTTCCGACGTAGGTTGCATTATGTACGTTTTTGTAGAGGCTCATAGACAAGTATCAAATTATGCATAGAAAAGCGATGGGTTGACCTATGTACAGTTGAATTGCCTTGTCGGCAAACGTATATATTTTGTTGTATGGTTTTGCATTGCAGCCTTGTTGGCCATATTATGTATATAAGTAGGTTCGTATCATGTTATGATGTCCCAGTTCATTATGGTTATTGTTCAAGATTGTATATATATGACAAGCCTTATAGATAATAAGGAAAGTCAGATGAAGGGTACGCCGGTGCCCGTTGAGTAGGGTCCGGTGCCAGTCGCGGCCCTCCGGCTTGGGTTGTAACACCTTGGGCTCGATATCCTTAAGAAACAAAATATAATAGTCTCAAGGGGCAAAATATGCATTTGCAAGGTAGAACTTTCTCTCATTCCTGTGTGCAATATACAAGATTGTAAGTGTGTACAAGCTTCGTGTTATGTCATAGGCGGTCTATGTGGGCACGGTTTACTTGACCGTTTGGCCCTTACAATAAATCCTATCCACCGAGCCTAGACTGTTCAAGCGCAAAGTTTTCTTCCTTGCTAAAATCATTCTCCGAGGGTGATGGCCCCCAGTATTCGAGGTCAATCGTCGAGAGAGCTTAGATATTGTTGATGCGACCACCGATTTCGGTTCATAACTGGTCTTTGATTCTAAGTTAGCATGATCCACTGTTGCCTCATTAAAAGTCTTGCCAAAAAACCCATTTGGGACAAAGCCGGTTCAAGGAAAAAAGAGTGCGACACATGCGTTCAGGCCTAACAACTGCACCATTCTTTGGTTGTTGCCTGCAAGTGTCAGTCCAACTCGCGATATATGTAAAGAAACGAAAGAATAGTGTCGTACCTTAGAAGTAGTATCGTTTTAAGTGGGTCACGTTCTAGTTTTCTGGAAGTTGTTTACCGTTCCCTACTTCGAGTTTGTATGAACCTTTACCGATAATCTCAATAATTCGATATGGACCTTCCCAGTTCGGCCCCAACTTCCCTTCGTTCGGGTTCCGGGTATTTAGTGTCACCTTTCTTAACACCAAGTCCCCGGTATTAAAGTGTCGGAGGTTGGCTCTCCGATTGTAATATCTTTCGATCCGTTATTTTTGGGTGGCGAACTGGACGAGGGCGGCCTCGCGCCTCTCGTCCAATTGATCTAGGCTTTTGCTATGGCTTCACTGTTTGACTCTTCAGTCGCATATCGGAACCTGAAACTTGGTTCTCCTACCTCGACTGATATTAGCGCTTCGACGCTGTAGACCAAGGAGAATGGGGTGGCCCCGGTATTAGATTTTGAGGTCGTACGATATGCCCACATGACTTCAGGCAAAAACTCCTTTCATTTTCCTTTGGCGTCAGTCAGTCTTTTCTTAAGATTTTGGAGTATGGTCTTGTTTGTAGAATCTGCCTGCCCGTTCCCACTAAGGTGGTAGGATGTTGATAGGATCCTCTTCATCTTATGGTCCTCGAAAAATTTGCTCACCTTACTACTAATGATTTGCTTCCCATTGTCACATACGATATCAGCCAGCATTTCGAATCGACATATTATGTGGTCCCAAATAAAATCAATAACTTCTTTCTCCATGACTTTCTCAAATGAGCTTCAACCCATTTAGAAAAATAGTCAATCATAAATAATATAAATTGAGCCTTACCGGGTGCCTATGGTAGGGGACCGACGATGTCCATTCCCCATTACATGAATGACCAAGGTGACAAGACCGAATGCAGTAGCTCCCCAGGCTGGTGGATCATCGGTGAGTGCCTCTAGCAGCCGTCGCATCTCCGTACAAACTCCTTAGCATCTTCATATCGATCTAGTAATAGTCGGCTCTGATTATTTTACGAACCAACAATTAGGCCCCTGAGTGGTTTCTGCAGGTGCCTTCGTGAACTTCCCTCAAAACATATTCGGTGTCTCCCGGCCCCAAACATACGGTGAGTGGGCCATCTAATGTTCTTCTAAATAGGGTGTTATCCTCGGACGGGCTGAACCTAGCTGCCACCGTACACGTAGCTTTTGATTCTTTATGATTCGAGAGTAGCTTCCCGGTCTTTAGGTAATCTATATACTTGTTTCTCTAGTCCCAGGTTAAGCTCATTGAGTTTATCTCGGCGTGGCCTTCTTCCACTACTGATTTCATGAGTTGTACGACTGTTCCCAAGTTGAACTCATCGTCATCAACAGACGACTCCAAGTTAGCTAGAGCATTTGCTTCGCTGTTTTGATCCCGGGGTACGTGCTGTAGGGTCCACTCCTTGAATCGATGTAGCGTTACCTGTAGTTTATCCAGGTATCTCCGCATTCGTTCCTCTTTCACTTCAAACTTCCCATTGACTTGATTCACCACAAGGAGGGAATCGCATTTAACTTCGATCACTTCGGCCCCCAGGCTTTTAGCCAATTCGAGACCTGCAATCATGGCCTCATACTCGGCCTTATTGTTAGTCAATTTTACAGTTCTAATAGATTGTCTAACTACGTTACCTATGGGTGGCTTTAACATGATGCCAAGCTCGGACCCTTTTGCATTCGAGGCATCGTCCGTAAAGAGGGTGCAGATCCCTGAGGAAATCCCCGAGTTCAATAACAATTCTCTTTCGACTTCGGGTATTAAGGCCGGCGTGAAGTCGCCACGAAGTCTGTCAAAATTTAGGATTTGATGGCTGTTCGGGGTCGACATTCGATATCGTACCCGCTAATTTCCACGGCCCATTTGGCCAATCATCCCGAGAGCTCGGGTTTATGTATTATGTTTCTTAACGGGTAAGTAGTTACGACACATATGGGATGGCATTGAAAATACGACTTTAACTTCTGGGAGGCGCTTAGAAAAGCGAGCGCCAACTTCTCCAGGTGAGGATACCTAGTTTCGGCCGTTCCCAAAGTCCTACTAACATAATAGATAGGAAATTGCGTACTTTCCTTTTCCTGGAATAGGACTCCACTTACCGCTATCTCGGATATCGCTATGTACATGTACAACTACTCGTCTACCTTCGGAGTAAGAAGTAATTGTGGGCTCGAAAGGTACCGCTTGAGTTCTTCCAAAGCTTGTTGGCACTCCGGCATCCACGAGAAGTTATCCTTTGAGCGGCTCTTATCGGAGGACCTTGAAATGAATCGGCCCAAGACGACCATGCGCCCGGTTAGCCTTTGAACGGCCTTGACATTGTCCACGACGGTGATGTCTTCTATGGCCTTGATCTTGTCAGAATTGATCTCGATTCCCTGGTTGGACACCATAAATCCGAGGAACTTTCCGGATCCGACCCCAAATGCGCATTTCTCCGGGTTCAGCTTCATATTGTGTTTCTTTAGTATGTCGAAGGTTTCCTGCAAATGTTCTAAATGGTCCTCTGCTCATAGGGACTTTACTAATATGTCGTTAATGTAAACCTCCATCGATTTTCCTATTTGTTCTTCGAATATCCGATTTACTAGCCGTTGGTAAGTGGCACCGATGTTCTTTAATCCGAACGGCATTACATTATAACAAATATGTCGTATTTAGTGATAAAGGAAGTTTTTTCTGATCTCCCGGTCCATCGGGATTTGGTTGTACTGGAATAGGCACCGAGAAAGCTGATGATCTCGTAGCTGGCCGTCGCATCGATTATGCAATTGATGGTGGGCAGAGGAAAAGAGTCCTTGGGGCACGCCTTGTTCAGGTCTTTGTAGTCTACACACATTCTTGATTTATTTCCCTTTTTAGGGACCACTACTACGTTTGCTAATCAAATCCGGGTACTTAACTTCCCGAATGGAGCCTATTTTAAGGACTTTAGATACCTCGTCTTTGATGAATGCATGTTTGACTTCGGATTGAGGCCTCCTCTTCTGTTTAATCGGGTGAAACTTCGGATCCAAGCTCAGCTTGTGAGTAGTTATTTTTGGCAGGATCCCTGTCATGTCAAGATGGGACCAAGCAAAATAATCTATGTTAGCTATAATGAATTCAATGAGTTTTTTTTTCTGAGCTCAGGACTTAATCCCGTGCCCAGGTATAGCTTCCTATGGGGCATGTGCTCGATCAGTGTGACTTGCTCTAGCTCCTCGACCGTTAACTTGGTGGCATCGGAATCTTCAGGGGCTATGAAAGACATGGAACCCCGTAGTCGTCATCCTCGCTTGTCGCCTGCTTTCCTGGTTCGGTCGGGGCTGGTGTCGGTGATTGCTATTTGATTTCTTCCTTGGTGACCGAACTCGGGTTCTTTGATGTCGAGAGTGCGGATATCGGGACCACCTCATCAACCGCGAACATCTCTTTTGCGGTCGGTTGCTCTCCGTAAACTGTTTTAACTCCTCCTGGTGTGGGGAATTTCAACACGTGGTGTAATGTCAAGAGCACTGCCCTTATGTTGTGAATCCATGGCCTCCCACGTAGAACTTTGTTTCCTGAACGGTTTCGGCGGTGTTTATTGGTAGGGTTATCTCCCTTTTAGTGGTCTCACATGCCATGTTGAATCCGTTTAGAACTCGGACTGCAGGCACAATTTGGTCTTGTAGACCCAGTTGTTCTACGCCCTCGATCTGATGATGTTGGCCGAGCTAGCTGGATCAATTAACACACGCTTAACTCGAGATTTATTTATGAGTATGGATATTACCAGTGCATCATTGTGTGGTTGAACGATGCCTTCAGTGTCCTCGTCGTTGAAAGATACGGTTCCTTCCGGCACATAATCTCGGGTCCGTTTTTCCCTTGTGATGGACAGTTTGGTGCGCTTTAACATTGGTCCCTAGGGGACTTCAACCCCACCAATGATCATGTTTATGACGTGCTGAGGTTCCTCTTGCTCGATCTACTTGTTGGAGTCCCTATTCTTGAAGTGATTTTTGGCTCGATCACTCAAAAACTCTCAAAGGTGTCCATTGTTGAATAACCGAGCTACTTCCTCTCTTAGTTGCCGACAGTCTTCGGTTCGGTGGCTGTGAGTGCCATGATATTTACACATTAGGTTGGGGTCCCTTTGGGCGGGATTGGATTGCAGTGGTCGAGGCCAATTAGTATCTTTGATGCGTCCGATTGCTGATACGATGGCGGCAACGTCGACGTTGAAGTTGTACTCCGATAACCTCGGTGCTTCCTTAGACCCGATGGGTCTGTCAATACTGCTTTTGCTCATGAGTCCCCGGTTATTCTAACCTTGGTCGCTCCTTCTTTCACTTCTTATATTGTTGCGTCCGGACCCATTACCTCTTCGATCTTCATTGTACGGTTGATACCGGTTTCTATTCGATCTTCGTTCACAATCAATATCTCTCTTGGATTTATCACCAGCTCTGACGAGATAAACGGACCCGTAAGGGGACCTGAGCTAATCGGCTTCAGCCCTGATCTTTGATTGGTAGCGGTATGGACGTCGGCCCAAGTTACTGTTGGGTATTCTATCAGATATTGCTTCAACTGTTGTGAAGCCAATGAGCTTCGGGGATTGAGTCCTTGGGTGAAGGCCTAAACGGCCCAATCATCAACGACCGGATGCAGGTCCATCCGTTCCATTTGAAACCTCGATACGAATTCCTAAGCATCTTGTTATCTCTCAACTTCACCTTGAAAAGGTCTGATTTCCTAGTCTCGACCTTGATGGCCCCGGCGTGCGCTTTTACAAAGGCGTCTGCGAACATAGCAAATGAGTCAATAGAATTAGGAGGCAAGTTATGATACCATATCATAGCTCCTTTCGATAAGGTCTCTCCGAACTTTTTCAACAGAACAGATTCGATTTTATCATCTTCCAAGTCTTTTCCTTTGATGGCGCACGTATAAGAGGTCACATGTTTGTTGGGATCGATTGTCCCATTATACTTCGGAATTTCGGGCATACGGAACTTCTTTGGGATTAACTTCGAAGCTGCGCTTGGAGGGAAAGGTTATTGGACAAATTTTTGGAATTCAGGTCCTTCAGTATCGGTGGCGCTCTCGGGATTTGGTCGACCCTGGAGTTATAGGTCTTCACTTTTTTGTCGTTTGCTTCGATTTTCTTTTCTCCCGATTCCACCCGCTTTGTCAGTCCCTCGAGCATCTTTATTATCTCAGGATTGGTCCCCGGTTCTGCTTCACCCGGTCTTTCCGTGGCCGGTTCATTTCTGCGGGCGTTTTCCCGGGACGATTCGGGCTCAACTCTGTTGGGGGCTCGGCTTTGGTTCTGCAATTGGGCTATCGCTGCCTGTTGAGCCTGCAACATTTCAAAGATCACGCGCAAGTTGATCCTGTTACCTTCGCCATCGTGTGTACTCCGGGCTATCGACCGGGCTCCCCTGCGGATGCTGTTTTTGGGGTCAGTAGGCAGGTTTGCTCTGATAGCCACTCGTGAGTTAGTTGGGGTTAGTAGGGGGTACCTCGTTGGGTACCATGTTGTTGTTTTCGCCATGGTGGCCGGACTTAGCATCCACGTTCAAATGAGCAGATTGGGAGTTCGACATTTTTAATATGACCTGAAATTAAAAGCTCAAAGAACAAGTGTAAAATAGAGCGCGTTATGAAAATTTGTATCAAATTTCCACTATTATCCTTAGCCCCACGGTGGACGCCAAACTGTTTACCCTAAAAAACGGATAGCAATTAAATTTGTATGTGGTTTTTAGGATACACAGATTAATTCAATACAAACAATAAATTACGTTAGATTAAACAGATAAAGTACATAATAGATTGTCAAACCACTTAAGGAAGGTGATTCCAGATTCAATAATAGCCTTAATGAGATGTGTGCCCTCGGTCCTGGACTCACAATAACGAAGCACTGATGAACAAGAGTAAGAACTTTGAATAATAGAGAAAATAAGAGTATATTGCCTTGATAGTGTGTTACAATATGTTTAATGAATAATTAGAACCCCTTTATATAGTAGGAAGTTTTATCCTAAGTACAATTCTATAAAAAGTAAAAAAATTTATGTATAACCAATTATCGGTTCTCTGCCGATACGTGCTGAGATCCACGCCGTGATATCCGGCTGGTCATGGACATCACGGTGTTTTGTTGGCCATGCTCAATTACTTGATAGTGCTCTCCCAGGGCTTTGGGATTCAAACCGAACTCGGGATAATAGCCTCGATATTCCCGAGGCCGAGCATTTTGCCCGGACCCCAGCTCGAGGGGCTCCTTATCTCGATTCTAGTTCTTTGCCGTCACGTCTCTTACTCTGTTTGCTTTATCGGAAACAGAGGCGTCTCATGGGCTCGATTTCCTCCGTATACAATTATAGTAAGAGCAAAATAAAATAATATAAAAGAATGAAATTAGAGATAAGAAATGTAGAGAAGAAAGAGCGTAGACATTTTCCCTTCAAGTGTATGACAAAAAATCCGAATCAGGGAACTCAAACGTTCTCTTGTTGAAGAATAGTCAAAGGCCTCAGAGGCATCCCACTGTTGCTTTCACATCAACCTTCACTTCTTTTTGCCTCAAAATTGTTTTCCAGATATGATAGTTTGAAATGCATTCTGGTGTAGTCCACGTATTCTATACATCCAAAGAATAGTTGAGTGGTTTTCGTGGGATGAGCTCTTCTTCAATATACACCATATGTATTAAATTGTATCCCTTAATTGCCATCATAAGTAACAAAAATAAATATTCTTTCTTATGTTTTTGCAAGGAAGTAAGAGTTTAGGATGCAAATTTTTTTTTTGAAAAACAGGAATTTGAAACATAGGATCTTCAAGGTTTGAAACTTTTGTACCTCAATCACTCAACCATCCTTTGTGACCAAATACATTTAGCCTCGTTTATTTGGTTTGATGCAGAAGCTGCCAGCCGAATCGACTAACAAATAATAGGCTATAGACATGGGCTCATTTGACTAATCAAGTGATCCCTGATTCTTTCAATTGAGCTTTGACTGAAAAAAGATTGAAATAAATTTAAAAATAAAATAAAAGGAAAAGAGAGATAAACAACAGACAACAGAAGAAACTCAGCTGCATGGACTTAAAATCAAAATCAAAAGCAACCACTTCAAACTAATTTGACGTAAATGGGCCATATAAAGTCTGGGCCAGCCCAAAAAGAGAAAAATATGAGAGACGGGCCCAATAGATCCAATTAGTTACCCCGGTAGTAATACCACTCGCCGTTGCCAAACTATGCAAAGCCACTACCCGCGCACAGTTGCTAACGTCCGGCGACAAGAGGTAATTCGCCGGAAAATTTCTCTGTTTTCTTTGTTATCACTTCTTAGGATTAGGTGACGTTTGGTTTGAATTTCGAAAAACAGCCAATGAACTAACTATCTCGGTGCCTTTTGTTTCCCGTCATTATCCTATCTGGTTTTCTTCTTTATAGTGACACCTTCTTATAATTCATATACACATAGGTATATTATCACAGGAACTGGTGATGAATCTGCATAGGTACACTGGAGTCGTTTCTAATGGAGATACTGAATTTTACTGAAACCCCTGTTCGAAAGAACCTTCGTTTCGGTCTTAAATTTGGATATTTTATTTGGAGTTGATGTTAAAACGTGCTTCTTATTAGCCTATAATACAAAAAATATGAGAAAATCTATCTTATCTCTTTTTCTTCTAATGTTATTTGCTGTCTGAAGATTATCACTTTTGCATTGTACTGTTAAGTTGCTGATTTTCTTCAATATGTATGCAGGAACAAGAAATACTTACTTTGCAGTGTTTATTATTGGCGGACACCAGCTAGTTTGAGGTTAAGTCATAGCAGAGGTGGATCTTGGATTTGAAATTTATGGGTTCGGGATTCTAGGACAGCGACCTCAAGTGCTAGTTACTGAGTTCTGAATTTAATACTCATACATATTTAGTTGATTTCTCAACAATATACAGGATCTGAGCCAAGCTACTGGGGTCGATCGAACCAGTATGTTACACTCTGCATCTTCCCCTGAGTGATAGTTGTTGTTGTTGTTGTTGTTGATGTTATCGTGTCTTGTGTGATAGTGATACTAGTCTCATGAAGTTCTATGCTAGAAAACTGCCCTTTAGATACCTATCTGTTTCTCTCCCATTTGGGGTTTGTAACATTTCTAATGTACCATGTAAAAGTTGCTTTAGCTACTTTTCCACCTTGTCTAGTGTTTTTTGCTCCGTAAGTCCCCAGTTTGCTGGCGATAGAATTCCAGGCGAGCAACAGAAATGCATGATCTTGGGAAGAGATTCTGATGTTAATGTTGTACTTGCTAGAATAAGTCCTGGAAGCAGTGAGGCTGAGGTTCTCCAGTCATTGCTTTCTGATCCGGCCTGTGATTCCATACATATCACTGATAACTTTGTCGACAGGGTGCTTTATCGCTTCAAAGATGACTGGAAGTCTGCACTTGGTGCTTTTAGATGGGCACAATCACGTCCTGGCTACAATCCCTCACCAGAATTGTACGACAAGTTGGTAGATATACTGGGAAAGATGAAGAAAATGGAAAATATGCAGTCATTGATAGACGAAATGCATGCAAACCATCTTGTTTCTTTTAACACAATAGCAAAAGTTATGAGAAGGTTTGCAGGTGCAGGAGAGTGGAAAGAAGCAGTGAGGACATTTGACGAGTTGGGAAAATTCGGTTTGGAGAAGAATACAGAATCAATGAATCTGTTACTAGACACTTTGTGCAAAGAAAATAAAGTTCAACAGGCGCGTGAAATTTTTTCCGAGCTCAAGTCGCATATCCCACCAAATGCAAACACGTTTAACGTTTTTATTCATGGTTGGTGCAAAGTTAATCGGGTAGAAGAAGCGCACTGGACAATTCAGGAGATGAAAGGCAACGGTTGTTCTCCTTGCGTCATCAGCTACTCAACCATCATCATGTCCTACTGCCAGCAATTTAATTTCCAGAGGGTCTACGAGCTGCTTGATGAAATGCAAAGACTGGGATGTGTACCAAATGTTGTCACTTTCACCACCATCATGTGTTTCTTGACAAAATCAGGGGCATTTGAGGAAGCCCTTAAGATTGCTGAGAGGATGAAATCAGTTGGTTGTAAACCTGATGCACTTTTCTACAATGCTCTGATTCATACATTAGGCAGGGTGCACCGATTACAAGAAGCTACTCATGTCTTGAAGGTTGAAATGCCCAGAAATGGTGTTCAACCTAATACATCGACATACAATACTATCATTGCCATGTTTTGCCATCATTCGCAAGAGGAAAGAGCGCTAGAATTTTTCAGGGACCTGGAAAGTTCACCATATTGTAAACCTGATGTTCAGTCATACTTTCCACTGCTCAAGTTTTGCTTTAAAGTTGGGAAGACAGATGATTTCCTGAATAAATTGGTGAATGACATGGTTAATAAGCATCATCTAAGTCTTGATCTATCAAGTTATACACTTCTTATCCATGGTTTGTGCAGAGCAAATAAATGTGAATGGGCCTATCTTGTTTTTGACGATATGATCCGCCAAGAGATTACTCCTCGATACAAGACATGCAGTGTGCTACTGCAGGAAATCAAACAAAAGAATATGCATGATGCTGCCGATAGGATTGAATTGTTCATGAAGAAAATGAAGACCTCCTGAATAGTTCCTGGAAACTAATATGATGTGTCGTTTATCAAGTAACAAGTTTCCCTTCATAAGTGCCTGCTTTTAATAGATTGTTGAATTTGAAATGTAGATTTCTTGTTTGGTATAACACTGAAATCTGGGAATAGCACTGCAGCTGTTCTCTCTGGTTTGCTATGAAGCTTGTACCTTGATCACATTATCTTACTATTTCTTACATCTGGCTGCTTAATTAAGCCAGAGTAGTATCATGTTGCTTGGCTGCTGAATACACGGAGATGATTATCTTTCGGTTCACAAGGCTAGTCTTGGAGCAACTCTTAGTAGTCCACACTGATGCTTTAAAAGATTACAAAGCTCCATTCCAGGTTCTAGTGTGTTGCTCGTGATACAAGTTTTTTTTCCTTTTCCTGTAGGATTATTAAGGAGAGTGATGTTAAGAACTACTATATATACTTAATTTAAGATTTTTGGAATTCTAAATTGATACTTGGCAGATTAACCTTTTTACAGATGATAGGGTATTGGTGAATCGTCCATGGTCCTCCTACGCTTGAGTTGCACTCACTTGCACTAAAGTTATTTTGCTGGCCTTTGCTCTTCTTCATGCTGCAAAAAGAACGGGAATACTTACTACTTATGCTTTCCTAAGAAGGATAAATTGGCTTCCAATCTGTGTTGAAGATATGGTGTCTGTGCACAAAATATTTTGGATGATGATCTTGGAATTCCCTGAAATTGCAACCCTTTTTTGGGATAATGGTGGTTTTCGGGCCATCTTGGTGGCACCTTGCCTATTCCATTGAGCTTCGTTACCTCCAACCAGCACAAGGCGGCTGGACAGAACTACCTAGCATATTCGTCTCTCTTGAGATTTGAACCTTATTTACCGTGAGTTTTCATCCACTTCATTTACCGCTCGGCCATACCAATGGTGCCAGACCTAAAAGCGGTGAATTATACTATTGTATTGATGATGAAGGGCTTTATGTAAATGATGTACAATCCTTTGGTTTAGACTTTAGACTAATTTTAAGAGTTAACTTCCTTTTTGATGGATAACATAGAGAAATGAATGTCTTTTTCTGTACAATATTTTGTCGGTGACTTCTAAATGGATGCCTTTTCATCCTAATATTTTGTACTAGGTGACTTACTGTTTAAAGTATGTTGTTGCTCCATTACTTTATATTGAAACTTCCAATTTAGTGGATGTTGTCATCTCCATGCTTAGTTTTTTTGTTTGTTTTTGTGTTTAGTATCCGAAGTTGGCAGTCAACTAATTCTACCAAAGGCTACCTATTCCAAGGGTTCGAATTCAGGATTTCTGATTGAAGATTAAGAGGTATAGCACAATCTTTAGGGGCCCTTTGGTACGAACACAAGTAATGCAGGGATTAGTAATGCAGGGATTGTAGTGCTGAGATTATTTTTTATCAAGTGTTTGGTTCATTGTATTAAAAATTAATTATGCAATGTATGAGTCTGGATTTAGTAATTTTAAGTCTTATCCATGTATAGCTAATCCAGGGATTAGTAATCCCTTCCTTTCCTTGGTATTAGTTAATCCCCCATATGAGGTATAACTAATCCATGTATTAGGTAGGAGTAAATTGAATTGACCAACCAAACATGGTATTGGACGGATTAAATTTTTATACAGGGATTATTTTGCTTAATACGACCTATCAAATTTTTATACGGCTTGTAGATCTGCAGTTTATGATTCGTGTGTGTGTTGGAATGCAGTGCCACGTGATGAGAAGATGTTCAGTGAATTGTCAGTGAACCTGCTCCTCCTGCTTCCCGTGATCCAAAACAAGCTTTGGGACCATACCAAACTAGTACAATCCCTTGTGACTGCATACAACCCATAAATATGTGGGGCTTTTGCTTGACAGTAGATCAAGTGGCATATCTAAAGAATAATAATGTCCCTGGCATCTACCATTATACCCACAATGATCGGTTATACTATTGCTCTCCATAATGGAAAAGAGTATTTGCCTATTTATATAACGGATAGGATGGTAGGGCACAAATTGGGAGAATTTGCACCTACACTAAATTTTAGAGGACATGCAAAAAGCGATAATAGATCTCGTTGTTAATATTAATAAAAAATCTAGATGCTTATGATTCAGTAGTAGGAGGCAAACCTTATGTTAAAGAAGAAGAAAAACAGAAGTATATGCTTTAGGTGAACATATATCTGCGTCTGCTGTCAAAGCACGAAGAGTAATTGATCAAATTCGCGGCCGTTCCTATGAGGAAACCCTTATGATACCAGAACTCATGCTCTATCGAGCATGTTATCCCATTTTGAAATTGGTTTATTCTGCAGCAGCAAATGCTAGTTACAATATGGGTTTCAACGAAGCCAATTTAGTCATTAGTAAAGCCGAAGTCAATGGAGGTACTACTGTGAAGAAATTGAAACCTCGAGCTCGAGGACATAGTTTTCCAATAAAAAGATCGATCTGTCATATAACTATTGTAATGAAAGATATATCTTTAGATGATGAATATGTAGAGATGTATTCGTTAAAAAAACGAGATGGAAAAAAATATCTACAGCTATGTTGTATCGTGATATGTATAATAATGGGGGATTATGGGGCAAAAAATAAATCCACTTGGTTTCAGACTGGGTACAACCCAGGGTCATCATTTCCTTTGGTTTTCACAACCAAAAAATTATTTTTAAGGTTTACAAGAAGATCAAAAAATAAGAGATTGTATCAAGAATTATGTACAAAAGAATATGAGAATGTCCTCTGGCGTTAAGGGAATTGCACGTATAGAGATTCAAAAAAGAATCGATCTGATCCAGGTCATAATCTTTATGGGATTTCCAAAATTATTAATAGAAAGTCGACCGCGCGGAATCGAAGAATTACAAACGACCTTACAAAAAGAATTAAATTGTGTAAACCTAAAACTGAACATTGCTGTCACAAGAATTGCAAAACCTTATGGAAACCCTAATATTCTTGCAGAATTTATAGCTGGATAATTAAAGAATAGAGTTTCCTTTCGAAAAGCAATGAAAAAGGCTATTAAATTAACAGATTAAGTAGATACAAAAGGAATTCAAACACAAATTGTGAGGCGTATCGACGGAAAAGAAATTGCACGTGGCGAATGGATCAGAGAAGTTAGGGTTCCCCTACAAACGATTTGAGCGAAAATTAATTATTGCTCTTATACAGTTCGAACTATCTATGGAGTATTGGGCATCAAAATTTGGATATTTCTAAACGAGAAATAATTTTACTAATTGTCTTTCCCTTCCATCCAATGATTGAACAAAAAAAGACAAATTCATTCATTTTCTAATCACTCAAGGGGAACATTTACAATTCTTAATTCTATAAGGTTGAATAAAAATTTGATTGACCATTTGATATAATTGCTATGCTTAGTGTGTGACTCGTTGGTTTTTTAGTGTTAGGCTTAAAAAAGACCAGCCCGCATAGTACGAACTAAAAACTATAGAACTAATAACCAACCCATCACCTCGCATTATCTGGATCTAAAGAACCAGTCAATATATGATATATAGGTCATATCTTTGTAGCAATTAAAATCTTTTGCATAAACAAAAAAGAAAATCTGATTCTAAGTTGTAAAGAAAAATAGACAAAAAAGATGTGGATAAATGAAAGGATGAGAGAAAGAGAGAAAAAGAATACCAATGATAAAAATTCCAATATGTAAGGTCTATGAGTAATCTCATAAAAAGCAGTGTAATAAAGCATCAATACACATTCATACCATAATAAAATGAATCTTCTTATAGAAATAGAACAAAAAATCAAGAGCTTCGAGCCAATAAAGACTGAGAAGATTGAATCAAGAACCAAACCATTAAGTAAGAAGTGATAGGAACGATGGAACTTGTGAATGCAAAAGATTCTATTGAAAAAGGAATCTTAATGATTCACTGGTCGGGATGGCGGAACGAACCAGAGATTAATTCATGTATTCGGAGATCTGCGAAGTCACGAGTTAACCCTACAAATGAAATAGGGATTGAAAGAGTCAATATTCTCCCGCGAAAACTTTTTTTATTGCAAAATTTAGGACAATACAATAAAGGACGAAATAAAGATTTGGTATAATAATATAATTTTTTTTTAGATTTCTATTTATAAAACTAAAAAGTTTAGTTATCTATTTAAACAAGATATACAAATTACTAATAGATTGAATGAAATCACAAAGAATCCCATGTTCAAGGTATTACTCAGTAAATACATATATATCTTAACTTAAGATTGACTATTCTAGCTTAATTCAAATTAAATTTTTTTTGAATCCTTTTATTCGCGAGGAGCTGGATGAGAAGAAACTCTCACGTCCGGTTCTGTAGTAGAGATGGAATTCAGAAACAACCATCAACTATAACCCCAAAAGAACCAGATTCCGTAAACAACATAGAGGAAGAATGAAGGGAATATCTCATCGAGGTAATCATATTTCTTTCGGTAAATATGCTCTTCAGGCACTTGAACCTGCTTGGATTACATCTAGACAAATAGAAGCAGGCCGGCAAGCAATGACACGAAATGCACGTCGTGGTGGAAAAATATGGGTAAGTATATTTCCAGACAAACCAGTTACACTAAGACCTGCGAAAACACGTATGGGTTCAGGAAAAGGATCCCTTGAATATTGGGTAGCTGTTGTTAAACCGGGTCGAATACTTTATGAAATGGGTGGAGTAATAGAAAATATAGCCAGAAGGGCTATTTCACTAGCAACATCCAAAATGCCTATACGAGCTCAATTCATTATTTTGTAATGTAATAGAAAAAAATGTAGAAGGGGCTCTTAGATATGAAACAAAACCGCATGATTCATTTTTTTTTTGGGACAAAAATATTTTTTTTTTCTTCGCCCTTTGCATTCAAAGAACGGATTAAAAAAATGATTAAACTTCAGACCCATTTAAATGTAGCGGATAACAGTGGGGCTCGAGAATTGATGTGTATTCGAATCATAGGAGCTAGCAATCATCGATATGCTCATATTGGTGACGTTATTATTGCTGTGATCAAAGAAGCCGTATCAAATATGCCCCTAGAAAGATCAGAAGTTGTCACGACCCAAAATCCCAACCATGATCGTGATGGCGCCTCTCATGAAGATAAGGCCAGCCAATTCAACTAAACTTCATTCAAACAGTTAAACAATACAAAAATAATATAAGTACGGTTTAATAATAGCGATTTGCAGCAAAATACAGTGAACCATCCCGATTACAGCCCGAACCGGGTGTCACAAAGTCATGAGCAACTAATGAAAATCCTAATAATAAGATTACTAATACAATATCTTGGCACAATTGTTCGAAGATACTGGAAATAACAAGATAAAAGAGATACGGGGTTGCAGGCGCCAACAGCTACCTCGTAGTCTCTGAATCGCCGCTTTGACAGTAGTAATCAATGTCTCGGAGCGGAACCGATAACGCCTGAATCTGCACACATGGTGCAGGGAGTAATGTGAGTACTTCCAACTCAGAGAATAATAATTATAAATAACAACTGAGAATAAGGAAACACATAGGGCATACAACAATCCATAATGAAACAGTAAAACATGTAAATAATCAAGTCAATAACATGAAGTAAAAGAAAATATCATGACTGGCCAAGTCATATCTCGTGACGGCGTGTCACCCGTTCTCATGGATACCGACGCTTACTGTGGGGGGTGCAGTAGCGCAATATCTCGTGACGGCGTGTCACCTGATCCATTCACATCACATCTCGTGGCGGCGTGCCACCCGATCCCATTAAAATCATTTAAAAATATCATTTGAATTTCAAAACTGAATTTAAGAAATAAATCAAATCAGCTAGAAGACAGTGATAAATTACCCCTGAAGGGTTCACATAACCGGCACGAAGCCCAAATAATACCCCTGAAGGGTTCAAATAACCGGCACGAAGCCCAAATAATACCCCTGAAGGGTTCACATAACTGGCACGAAGCCCAAATAATACCCCTGAAGGGTTTACATAACCGGCAAGAAGCCCGAATATGGCAATCAGCCCAAATCGTGATGATAACACGTATGTTTCAATCAAATATATAGTAAAATCATCAATCGGGACGGACCAAGTCACAATCCCCGGTAGTAAACGACCCCACGCTCATCATCGAGCACGTGCCTCACCTCCTTTAGCACTATGATGTGCCATCCGGGGTTTCAAACCCTCAGAACATCATTTAAGATCATTACTAACCTCAAACCGGCTAAATCCTTAGCCCGCAACGCCTTTGCCCTTCAAATTGGCCTCCACACGCGTCGAATCTACCCAAAATCGTAACGAATACGTCACAATTAATTCGATTAAGTCAATACAATTTATAGGAATAAATTTCATATGAAAATACTAATTTTTCCAATTAAAATCCAAAATTTGCACTTAAATTCGCCCGTGGGGCCCATATCTCGGAACCCGACAAAAGTTACAAAATCTGAATACCCATTCCGATACGAGTTCAACCATACCAAATTTACCAAATTCCGATAACGAATCGACCTCCAATTCTTAAATTTTCATTTTTGAAAGATTTTACAAAAATTCCGATTTCTTTTATCAAAACTCGAATCAAACGATGAATATGACCATGGATTTATGAAATATAGTCACTTTCGGATGTAGAACACTTACCCAGTAGAAGCTATAAAGGAATCCTCAAAAATCGCCCAAGAACCGTGCTCCAAAAATCCAAAACGAAATGAAGAAAATGACCATTTTCGGTCTTTAAATTTCTGCCATCAACACTGCCTGAAAAATAGCAGTATCAGCCAACTTTAATCTATCGTAACTTTCTGTATATATGACCAAATGATGGATGGTTTACTTTTTTGGAAACTAAATTTGAAGGGCTACAACTTTTATTTTTGGATCATCTCCAAATTCCTTACAGATTACGAGATATAAGCTTCCAAAGTCGGTCCTGTACAACAGAAATTTCTGCCATCAACACTGCCTGAAAAACAGCAGTACCAGCCAACTTTAATCTATCGTAACTTTCTGTATATATGTCCAAATGATAGATGGCTTATCTTTTTGGAACCTAGATTCAAAGGGCTACAACTTTCATGTTTTGCAATATTTCTGATTCCTTATAGATTACAAGATATGAGCTTCCAAACTGGACTACTCGCACCAGTTTTCTGCAATTTTTTTTTCTGCAATTTTTTTTTCTTTTTTAAAAGATGAAATAGTCCGTTTAACCATCCAAAACTCACCCGAGCCATTCGGGACCCCGTTCGGATATACCAACAAGTCCTAAAACATATTATAGACTTAGTCAAGGCCTTAAATCACATTCAACAATGCTAAAAACACGAATCATACCCCAATTCAAGCCTAATGAAACTAATAAATTCCAACTTCTACATTCGATGCCGAAACCTATCAAATCGAGTCCGATTGACCTCAAATTTTGCACACAAGTCATAAATGACATAACTGACCTATGAAGATTTTCAGAACTGGATTCCGACCCCGATATCAAAAAGTCAACTCCTTGGTCAAACTTTCCAAAAATCTTCCATTTTCCAACATTCGCCAAAATGCGTTGAATTGTCCTACGGACTTCCAATTTCAAATCCGGACGCACATCTAAGTCTGAAATCACCATACGAAGCTATAAAAACTCTCGGAATTCCATTCCGACCCTATGGATCAAAATCTCACCTAACAACCGGAAATCGCCAAAATACTAACTCCACCAATTCAAGCCTAATTTTACACCGGACCTCCAAAACCAATTCCGATCACAGTCCTAAGTCATAAATCACCTCCCGAAGCTAACCGAACCATCAGAACTCACATCCGAACCCTCTAACTCATAAGTCAACATCCGGTTGACTTTTCCAACTTAAACCTTCTTAAAAGAGGCTAAGTGTCTCATTCCTTGCCAAACTCACTCCTAATGCAAACTACTCAACTCGATCACATAAAACATGTATAACGAAGCATAATGAGACGGAAAATGGGGAAAACGGAGCGGTAACTCACGAGATGACTAGCCGGGTCGTCACAGAAGTAGTCAGAGCTGTTATTGTGCGGACCTGTAAAGAACTCAAACGTGACAGCGGGATGATAATACGATATGATGACAATGCTGCAGTTGTTATTGATCAAGAAGGAAATCCAAAAGGAACTCGAATTCTTGGTGCAATCGCCTGGGAATTGAGAGAATTAAATTTTACTAAAATAGTTTCATTAGCTCTCGAGCAAAATGAAATTGTGATATGTTTCTAGTGGGGTATTTGAAAGAAATAGATTAATTAGTAGATTGTGTCTCACGCATATATCTTTAATAATTCGTATCATATTAAAAAAAAACAAAAAAAAGTAAAAAACACATTGATTATATCAAATTTGGAGGCCCCAATAATTTTAGTTCAACATGGATAGGGACACTATTGCTGAGATAATAACTTCTATACGAAATGTTGATATGGATCGAAAAAGGGTGGTTCGAATAACATCTACTAATATTACCGAAAATATTGTTTAAATACTTTTACGAGAAGGTTTTATCGAAAAAGTGAGAAAACATCGAGAAAACAACAAATATTTTTTGGTTTTAACCCTGCGACATAGAAGGAATAGGAAAAGGCCCTATAGAGATATTTTAAATTTAAAACGAATCAGTCGACCTGGTCTACGAATCTATTCTAATTATCAACGAATTCCGCGAATTTTAGGTGGAATGGGGATTGTAATTCTTTCTACTTCTCGAGGTATA
This sequence comes from Nicotiana obtusifolia, assembly GCA_002018475.1. Taxonomy (NCBI): domain Eukaryota; kingdom Viridiplantae; phylum Streptophyta; class Magnoliopsida; order Solanales; family Solanaceae; genus Nicotiana; species Nicotiana obtusifolia. Next base: position 22,961 of record MCJB01051805.1, read on the forward strand.
ATGACAGACCGAGAGGCTCGACTAGAAGGAATAGGTGGAGAGATTTTGTGTTATATCTGGTAATCCTTTTAATATCCAAATTGGATTCGAAACTTCCTATTTGTGAAAAAGAAAAAGGGGGGTTGTCTAATATCTTTCTTATTAGTTGATACCTCAAGGGGACTTTAAGAACCAAAAAGGAGTCATGAAGCTTTAATTACCGAATCGCTTCCCAACGGTCTGTTCCGGGTTCATTTAGATCTGATTATAAATTATGTTTCCGGAAAGATCCGGCATAGTTTTATACGGATACTGCCAGGAGATAGAGTCAAAATTGAAGTAAGTCCTTATGATTCAACCAAAGGGCGTATAATTTATCGACTCCACAACAAAGATTTCAAGGATTCGTTTTTCAACTTCACCATTCCTTTCGTGGGAATACAATTCGAGATGCAAAATTTTAAGAAACTTATTTTCTTCCAATAAATAGATTCAGAATTAAGGTAAGGAATGAGAAATATGAAAATAAGAGCTTCCTTTCGTAAAATTTGTGAAAAATGTCGACTAATCCGTAGGGGAGGATGAATTATAGTAATTTGTTCCAACCCGAGACATAAACAAAGACAGGGATAATCAGACTTGCCAGAAGAGCCGATGTACAAATAAAGAATCTGTTTTGACATGAAATGGATATATCCATATATCTCTGACTCATATTTACGAGATGATAAAATATGGCAAAAGCTATACCGAAAATTAGTTCGCGTAGGAATGGACGTATTGGTTCACGTAAGAGTGCACGTAGAATACCAAAGGGAGTTATTCATGTTCAAGCAAGTTTCAATAATACCATTGTCACTGTTACAGATGTACGGGGTCGAGTAGTTTCTTGGTCCTCCGCCGGTACTTCTGGATTCAAAGGTACGAGAAGAGGAACACCGTTTGCTGCTCAAACCGCAGCAGCAAACGCTATCCGTACAGTAGTGGATCAAGGTATACAACGAGAAGAAGTCATGATAAAAGGTCTCGCTCTCGGAAGAGATGCAGCATTACGAGCTATTCATCGAAGTGGTAGACTATTAACTTTCGTACGGGATGTAACTCCTATGCCACATAATGGCTGTAGACCTCCGAAAAAAAAGAGGTGTGTAGAACTGAACATTGAAGAAATATCAAGAGAAATAAAAGATTCGATGATCTAATCAAATAATAGTACTCTGGTTCGAGAGAAAGTAACAGTATCTACTCGGACACTACAGTGGAAGTGTGTTGAATCAAGAACAGACAGTAAATGCCTTTATTATGGACGCTTTATTCTTTCTCCACTTATGAAAGGCCAAGCCGACACAATAGGCATTGCGATGCGAAGAGTGTTACTTGGAGAAATAGAAGGAACATGTATCACACGTGTAAAATCTGAGAAAGTCCCACACGAATATTGTGACGACCCGGCCAGTCGTCCCATGAGTTACTGCTCCGTTTCCCCCATTTCTGCTTCATTATGCTTCGTTATCCGTTTTTTATGTGATCGAGTTGAGTAGTTTGCGTTCGGAGTGGGTTTGGTAGAAATGAGACACTTAGTCTCTTTTAAGAAGATTTAAGTTGGAAAAGTCAACCGGATGTTGACTTAGGAGTTAGAGGGCTCGGTGTGAGTTCTGATGGTTCGGTTAGCTTTGGGAGGTGATTTATGACTTAGGAGTGTGATCGGAATTGGTTTTGGAGGTCTGGTGCAGAATTAGGCTTGAATTGGTGGAGTTAGTATTTTGGCGATTTCCGGTTGTTAGGCGAGATTTTGATCCGAGGATCGGAATGGAATTCTGAGAGTTGCTATAGCTTCGTATGGTGATTTCGGGCTTAGGCTTATGTCCGGATTTGAAATTGGAAGTCCGTAGGACAATTCAACGCATTTTGGCGAATGTTGGAAAATAGAAGATTTTTGGAAAGTTTGACCGAGGAGTTGACTTTTTGATATTGGGGTCGGAATCCAGTTCTGAAAATATTCAGAGGTCCGTTATGTCATTTATGATTGTGTGCAAAATTTGAGGTCAATCAGACTCGATTTGATAGGTTTCGGTATCGAATGTAGAAGTTGAAATTTGTTAGTTTCATTAGGTTTGAATTGGGGTATGATTCGTGTATTGAGCGTTGTTTGATGTGATTTAAGGCCTCGACTAAGTCCATAATATGTTTTAGGACTTGTTGGTATATCCGAACGGGGTCCCGAATGGCTCGGGTGAGTTTTGGGTGATTAAACGGACTATTTCATTGTTGGAAAGGAAAATCTGCATAAATGTCAGAAATGCTACCAAAATGCGGACAACATGTTGATTATGCTACGCCGAAATGCAATAGCAAAGTGTAACAAATTTCAACGTCAGAAATGCAACCAAAATGCATACAACATGTTGATTATGCTACGCGATGCTGTCCAAAATGCGGACAACATGTTGATTATGCTACGCGAAATGCTATAGCATTTTCAACACCTGAAAGTTTTATTTTGTTCCGATTTTTGACCCCTTTATAAATAGAAATTAGTGCCCATTTGCCATGAAAAACCTATTTTCGTTATCCACAAAGAGAAACACCTCCAAACACCATAAAATCACAACAAATCAACCTCAAAACTATATCCAAAAGAGATTTTCTTGAACAAATTCTTAAAGAAGGGGGTTTTGACCATCTTGAACATAATTGGAGCTAGGGAACTCGGATTGAAGCGAAATCTTGAAAGATTTTTGGAATATTTTCTAGAGAAACATTGGGGTAAGTGTTCTTAACTCAATGTTGGTCAAATTACCCAAACCTATTGCCATTCTAGAATGTAATTGGTGATTTAAGTTGGAGAAAATTGTGGAAAACCCTTGAGTTTAGATTTTAAGACTTGGAGGTCGAACCGATGTCTGAATTCGATAAATCTTGTATGGTTGAACTCGTGGGAAGATAAGGAACCCGTTGAGGTGAAAAATTACTGAATTTCGAAAAGTGGGCCCGGGGCTCGGGTTTTGCTAATTTTGGGATTTCTTAGTATTTATTGATTGTTTTCGCGTGGGCTTTGTTCCCTCAACATATTGTGACGTAATTGTTCTGAATTTGGATATATTCGACGCACGTGGAGGACAATTCGAAGGGCAAAGGCATCGTGGGCTAGAAATTTAGCCAGTTCGAGGTGAGTAGTGATTGTAAATGATGTTCTAAGGGTTTGAAACCCCGGATTGCACATCGTAGTGCTATATTGAGGTGAGGCACGGGCTCGATGATGAGCGTGGGGTCGTTTACTACTGGGGATTTTGACTTGGTCCGTCCCGATTGATGATTTTACTACATATTTGATTGAAACTTATTTGATATCATCATGATTTGGGCTGATTGCCATTTTTGGGCTTCGTGCCAATTATTTGAACCCTTCGGGGATTTTTATCATTGTTTCCTCACTATTTGTGCTTATTACTTGAACTCAGTCATGTTGTTTCCACTATTTTACAACTCAGCCACTTTTACTCAGCTTTGAGATTTACACAATATTTTAAATGATGTTTTGGGCTGAGAACTACTGTTTTACTATGCTCGAGGGGCTTGTAATGATTTTCTGACTGAGTGCGGCCAAGGGCCAGATGTGAGGTTTTACTGAGTGATATGAGGCCGAGGGCCTGAGATACTGTATATACGCCACGAGGTGGCTTGATTGATATGAGGCCGAGGGCCTAGATGTATGCCACGAGGTGGCTTGATATAGCGCTTGGGCCGTAAGGGGCCCCTCCCGGAGTCTGTACACCCCTAGTGAGCGCAGGGTACCCAGAGATATTACAGTTGGTAACAATGACAACTGTAGGTTATAGTTGGTAACAATGACAACTGGTAACCAGAGATATTACAGTTGGTAACAATGACAACTGGTAACCAGAGCTGTGAGATTGATACTGAGCCCAGGGATATTACAGTTGGTAACAATGACAACTGTAGGTTACAGTTGGTAACAATGACAACTGGTAACTAGAGCTGGGGAGATTTTACTGTTTTAAATGATACTGAGCCCAGGGATGTTACAGTTGGTAACAATGGCAACTGGTAACCAGAGCTGGGAAGATTTTTAAATGATTTCTTATTGATTTACTGTTTTCAAATAATGGTTTACTGCTTCATTATGCATTGCCTTGTGCTCTACATGTTTCCTTACTTTCAGTCATTATTTATATGTATTACTCACTGAGTTGGAAGTACTCACATTACTCCCTGCACCATGTGTGTAGATTCAGGCGTTATTGATTCCGCTCCGAGGCATTGACTATGACTGTCAGAGCGGTGATTCAGAGACTATGAGGTAGCTGTTGGCGTCCGCAGCCCCGTATCTCTTTTATTTGTTGTTTCCACTTTCTTCAAATGATTGTGCCAGAGATATTGTAATAGTAATCTTGTTATTAGGATTTCATTAGTTGCTCATGACATTGTGACACCCTGGTTTGGGCTATTGTTGGGATGGTTCACTATGTTTTTCCGCAAATGACTGCTATTAAACTGTGTTGTGTTATTCTCTTGTTAAATTAACTGCTTAAAATGAGTTATGGTTCGAATTGGCTGGCCTTGTCTTCACAAGAGGCGCCATCACGACCGGGTTTGGGATTTGGGTCGTGACAAATATTCTACCATAATGGGCATTCAAGAATCGATACATGAAATTTTAATGAATTTGAAAGAAATTGTATTAAGAAGTAATCTATATGGAACTTCTGATGCATCTATTTGTGTCAAGGGTCCTGGATATGTAACTGCTCAAGATATCATCTGGCCGCCTTATGTAGAAATCATTGATAATACACAACATATAGCCAGTTTAACGGAACCAATTGATTTTTGTATTGGATTACAAATAGAGAGAAATCGTGGATATCTTATAAAAACGCCACATAACTTTCAAGATGGAAGTTATCCTATAGATGCTGTATTCATGCCTGTTCGAAATGCGAATCATAGTATTCATTCTTATGGGAATGGGAATGAAAAATAAGAGATACTTTTTCTCGAAATATGGACAAACGGAAGTTTAACTCCAAAAGAAGCACTTCATGAAGCGTCCTGAAATTCAATTGATTTATTTATTCCCTTTTTACATATAGAGGAAGACAACTTATATTTACAGGACAATCAACACACGGTTCCTTTATCCCCTTTTACCTTTCATGATAAATTGGCTAAACTCATAAAAAAAAATAGCATTGAAATCGATTTTTATTGACCAATCAGAATTGCCTTCCAGGATCTATAATTGCCTAAAAATGTCCAATATATATACATTGTTGGACCTTTTGAATAACAGCCAAGAAGATCTTATGTTCCAATATATATACATCGTAATTGATTTAGCAAAAAATAAGTTTTAAATCTATTGGACTTAGTGAAAATAGATTGAAAATTTTTAGCACAATTAATATATTAATATATCATATATTCAAAATAAATTCAGAATTAAATTGAATAGATGTATCTAGGGAGAATTCACTTTGAAGAAACTATTCCCTAGATACACATATCGTGTTATTTCACAATTTAATTAATTTAAAAATTTAAAAAAGACCTAAAGTTAGGAATTTATCAATAGGTAATGTTGCACCAATGCCCAACCAAAGAGCGACTGTGGTACCAATCAAAAAGACAGTCGTCGCTACTGGACGACGAAATGGATTTTGGAATTTATTAACATTCTCTAAAACAGGTACTGTTAATAATCCCGCAGGTACTGAAACCATTAAAATAACCCCCAATCATTTATTGGGCACTGTACGAAGTATTTGCAATACAGGAAAGAAATACCATTCAGGTAATATTTCCAAAGAGGTTGCAAATGGATCTGCCGGTTCACCAATCATTGATGGTTCTAAAACGGCTAAGCCTACATTACATGCAATAGTACCTAGAATTACTACTGGAAAAATATATAAAAGATCATTGGGCCATGCGGGCTCTCCATAATAATTATGACCCATACCTTTAGCCAATTTAGCTCTTAATACAGGATCATTCAAGTCAGGTTTTTTTGTTATTGGGATAGGTGAATTCTTATAGATCCATCCCCCGAGAGAACTGGACATGATAATTTTTAATCATCCAGCTCGAGCAAGAATAAAAAGAACCAAATGAATCCATATATCCATATAAAATATATATATGGTACCTGTATTTACATATACACATATATGATATAGGAATGGTTCAATGTAAGAAAAATTTGACTGAATTCTTTTTTACGGAGTTGAAACTATCCATTACAAAACAAAGAATTCCNGATACATGAAATTTTAATGAATTTGAAAGAAATTGTATTAAGAAGTAATCTATATGGAACTTCTGATGCATCTATTTGTGTCAAGGGTCCTGGATATGTAACTGCTCAAGATATCATCTGGCCGCCTTATGTAGAAATCATTGATAATACACAACATATAGCCAGTTTAACGGAACCAATTGATTTTTGTATTGGATTACAAATAGAGAGAAATCGTGGATATCTTATAAAAACGCCACATAACTTTCAAGATGGAAGTTATCCTATAGATGCTGTATTCATGCCTGTTCGAAACGCGAATCATAGTATTCATTCTTATGGGAATGGGAATGAAAAACAAGAGATACTTTTTCTCGAAATATGGACAAACGGAAGTTTAACTCCGAAAGAAGCATTTCATGAAGCGTCCCGAAATTTAATTGATTTATTTATTCCCTTTTTACATATGGAGGAAGACAACTTATATTTACAGGACAATCAACACACGGTTCCTTTATCCCCTTTTACCTTTCATGATAAATTGGCTAAACTCATAAAAAAAAATAGCATTGAAATCGATTTTTATTGACCAATCAGAATTGCCTTCCAGGATCTATAATTGCCTAAAAATGTCCAATATATATACATTGTTGGACCTTTTGAATAACAGCCAAGAAGATCTTATGAAAATTGAACATTTTCGTAGCGAAGATGTAAAACAGATATTGGGCATTTTAGAAAAATATTTCGTAATTGATTTAGCAAAAAATAAGTTTTAAATCTATTGGACTTAGTGAAAATAGATTGAAAATTTTTAGCACAATTAATATATTAATATATCATATATTCAAAATAAATTCAGAATTAAATTGAATAGATGTATCTAGGGAGAATTCACTTTGAAGAAACTATTCCCTAGATACACATATCGTGTTATTTCACAATTTAATTAATTTAAAAATTTAAAAAAGACCTAAAGTTAGGAATTTATCAATAGGTAATGTTGCACCAATGCCCAACCAAAGGGCGACTGTGGTACCAATCAAAAAGACAGTCGTCGCTACTGGACGACGAAATGGATTTTGGAATTTATTAACATTCTCTAAAACAGGTACTGTTAATAATCCCGCAGGTACTGAAACCATTAAAATAACCCCCAATCATTTATTGGGCACTGTACGAAGTATTTGCAATACAGGAAAGAAATACCATTCAGGTAATATTTCCAAAGAGGTTGCAAATGGATCTGCCGGTTCACCAATCATTGATGGTTCTAAAACGGCTAAGCCTACATTACATGCAATAGTACCTAGAATTACTACTGGAAAAATATATAAAAGATCATTGGGCCATGCGGGCTCTCCATAATAATTATGACCCATACCTTTAGCCAATTTAGCTCTTAATACAGGATCATTCAAGTCAGGTTTTTTTACCGGGATAGGTGAATTCTTATAGATCCATCCCCCGAGAGAACTGAACATGATAATTTTTAATCATCCAGCTCGAGCAAGAATAAAAAGAATCAAATGAATCCATATATCCATATAAAATATATATATGGTACCTGTATTTACACATACACATATATGATATAGGAATGGTTCAATTTAAGAAAAATTTGACTGAATTCTTTTTTGCGGAGTTGAAACTATCCATTACAAAACAAAGAATTCCGTTCTTACAAGTAAATACTCAAGACCCAAGTAGGCTTACAAATCAGATCATGATATGATAAAGTGCTTTCTGGGTCGTCTCAGACCTTCTAATTGGTATTTATCTCCAAAATATTTGGAGATACACATACAAGGTTTGCTTGTTACTAATATAGTCTAGCCTCTCTTCTTCTTTAGATCCCTTGTTTCACTCTGATAGAAGTATTGATGCAATATAATTGCTCTGATACCAACTGATGCAATCTAAAAAGCGGAAACAAGAAAACAAAGGATAGAAGCAAGACGCTCTATGAATTATCAAGACAACAAGTGGGAACTAGTCTACTTACCTTCTTGATAAAATCAAGGAGTACCTATGCTATACGAACGACCCTCAAGATAACGATGATCTTGCAAATTGTTCGATCAAACAAAGGAACAAGTTCAATTTTGAATCACACCAAAATTAGACAAGTTAATTCACATGATTTTTGGGAGCAATGTTGTTGCCGTTTTTTATTGAAAATAATGTCAAAAAGGTGTCAAAATAATGAAGTGTTTAGGCTTATATAGAATGAGCCTTTACCTAAATCAACTAGGAAAAGAATAACTAGTTAACCTAAATGAACTAGGAAACAACTAATTAATAAAAAGGCCACAATTTGGCTAAGTTTAAGAAGTAGTCATGCAGGACTCCAAAACAAACAAGAATTAATGTCTTCCATAACTACACAATAATCTCAACGTAGTAATAAGCATCACACGCCAAACGCAAGCATCACATGCCACATGCCTAGCTCTTCTTCACCATCAAATGTGCATCATGAAGCTCTTTAGCTTGACTTCTCGTGAATGGTCTTGAAGGTTTAAACATATCATGATCAGGTTGACTTGCATCATCCTCCCCTTCTTGGGAAGATTTCGTCCTCGAAATCGAACCTTCTTCATATTTCAAAGCAACACAAGGAGTCAAGTTAGTGACATTGAATGTCTTAGAGACAGCATAATCATCAGGCAGATCTATGACGTAAGCATTATTATTGATCTTCTGCGACACTTGAAATGGTCCATCTCCCCGCGGAGCTAACTTCCCTTTCCTATGGTTCGGAAATCTTTCCTTCGGGAAGTGCATCCAAACCCAGTCACCTCTCTTTAAGTCCAGCTTTTTTCTTCCTTTATTCTTCTTGACCGCTACCTTTTCATAAGCATCCTCCAATGTTTTCCTCACCTTAGCATGCAATTCGAGCAAAGTAGCTTCCCTGTTTTTTCCATCAATGCTAATAACTGCATATTTCGGCAAAGGAATAAGATCAAGTGGTATCAAAGGATTAAAACCATAAACACATTCAAATGGAGTAATGCTAGTCATGCGATGAACAGTTCTATTATATGCAAACTCCATAATAGGTAATTGATCAGCCCAAGTGCCGGACTTCTCTTTGGTCAAAGCTTGAAGAAGAGCTCCCAAGGTGCGATTAACAACCTCAGTTTGACCGTCAGTCTGTGGATGATGTGATGTAGAAAACAACAGTTTGGTGCCAAGAGCACCCCATAGACACTTCCAAAAGTGACTCAAAAACTTAGCATCCCTATCACTAACAATAGTTCGAGGCACACCATGCAACTTTAATACATTAGCAACGAACAAAGAAACAACATGTTGTGCATCATCACATTTTTTACAAGGAATGAAATGAGCCATCTTAGAAAACCTATAACCAACCACATAAATGCTACCATGACCTCCCTTAGATCGCAGCAGCCCCATCACAAAATCCATCGAGATATCTACCCAAGGACTAGTAGGAACGGGTAAGGGAGTATACACACCATGATTATTAGACCTAGACTTAGCTCTTTTACACTCAAAACACGCTCCACATATTCTCTCAACATCTCGCCTCATCTTAGGCCAATCAAACTGTTCCCCTAATATAGCTAAAGTCTTGTCTACCCCAAAGTGTCTCATTAAGCCCCCACAATGCGACTCACGCACCAACAACTCTCGCCACGAGGACTCGGGTATACAAACTCTCCCCTTCGTAAAAAGGTACCCATCATACCACTGATACTTCTCAATCCGCTGCCCACTAGTAATGGCATCATACACACTCTTAAGTTTAGGGTCATGCTCATACATAGACTTAATACTCTCAAAACCCATCAACCTAGATGCTAACGTGATAGCCAAAGCAAACTTCCTAGATAGTGCGTCAGCTACTACATTCTCCGTTCCCTTCTTGTAATGAATCATGTAAAGGGAAACTCTCAATGAACTATACCCACTTGACATGTCGTTTATTTAGTTTCTCTTGAGCCCTAAGATGTTTGAGGGACTCATGATCACTCCTAATTACGAATTCCTTAGGCCATAGGTAATGTTGCCAATGAGCTAAAGCTCTCACGAGGGCATACAACTCTTTGTCGTACGTAGAGTAATTCAAGGCAGCCCCCTTGAACTTCTCACTAAAATAGGCTATAGGCTTCCCATCTTGCATAAGAACACCTCCAATTCCCACCCTGAGGCTTCACACTTAATTTCAAATGCCTTACTAAAATTAGGTAATTATAACAACGGGGCAGAACTAAGCCTACGTTTCAAATCTTGGAAGGCACCCTCTTACGGCTCCCCCCACACAAAAGGCGTGTCTTTTCTCACCAACTCTGTGAGTGGTGCTGCTATGGTGCTAAAGTCTTTAACAAAGTGCCTGTAGAAACTAGCTAGTCCATGGAAACTTCCAACATGTGAAACAGTAGTAGGAGTAGGCCAGTCTCTAATAGTTTCTACCTTAGATGCATCTACTTCAACACCATTAACACTTAAAACAAATCCCAGAAATACAACTTTCTCTACACAAAAGGCACACTTTTTGTAATTAACATATAACTTTTTTTCTCTTAATACTTCAAACACTTGCCTTAGGTGATCAACATGGTCATTTAAACTTCTACTATAAATCAGGATATCATCAAAGTACACAACCACAAACTTATTAAGAAACGGTTTAAGCACATGATTCATTAATCGCATGACCGTACTAGGTGCGTTGGAGAGACCAAAAGGCATCACCAACCATTCATATAGACCAAACTTGGTCTTGAATGCAGTTTTCCAATCATCACCCGGTTTCATACGGATTTGGTGGTAACCGGACCTAAGATCAATCTTAGAAAACACAGTTGAACCACATAACTCATCTAGCATGTCATCTAACCTAGGGATAGGATGACGATACTTTACCCTTATCTTGTTGACGGCTCGGAAAACAACACACATCCTCCAGGTGCCGTCTTTCTTTGGAACCAAGATCACGGGTACGACACACGGACTTAGACTCTCTCGAACTAGCCCCTTACTCAATAGCTCATCCACTTGTCGTTGCAACTCCTTAGTATCATGTGGATTTCTTCGATATGTGGGTTTGTTCAGAATTTGTGACCCCGGAACAAAGTCAATTTGGTGTTCTATCCCCCTCAATGGAGGTAGTCCACTCGGCATCTCCTCAGGAAACATGTCCCTGTTTTCCTGCAAAACATCACCAACAACACTAGGCAAGGGGTGAACGTTAATAGAAACTTCATCATTAGAGCTCAAGTAAACACCCTTATGAATTAGGCAAATTAAGAGTTTAGAACTATCATTACCTTTCAAATACTCACCTGGTTGCATCATGGCACAAATATTACCTGACAGGTTCGATGTACTAGCATTGGTTATGGCTTCGGATTTGGTGTAACGACCCGAAATGCCGTAGAAACACATATGATACTAATTGTTTAGATTTGACTTATTTTAAGCGCAAATTCCTCTTTGTAATTATGCAATTTTAATATTTTTGCAGGGTATCAGGTATAATAATCTAATAATTAAGAAAAGAGTTCAAAAAGGTTAGTAATGCAGGATATGCGATCGTATTTCAGACATGCGGGCCGCATATCTTACATGGGCATCGCATACTTGGACAGATTTCTGGGCAAGATTCATGCCAGAAATGCTGCCTGAAATGCGGACTGCATTTCAGGAATGCGGACCGCAAATTTGACTGCCTGTATCGCAGACTGGAACAGAGAACTGGGCAAATTTTATGTCAAAAAATGCGGTGAGAAATGCGGACCGCATTTTTAAAATGCGGACTGCAAATCTCACAGTGAAATCGCAGAGTGAGACAGAGTCTTGGGCCAAATGCTGTGTCAGAAATGCGGTTCAAATGCGGACCGCATGTTGAGTTTGCGACCAGAATGTGATCGCATTCTGGACACCTGAACTTTTATGTTGTTTTGAATTTTGACCCACTATAAATAGGAGCTAGAAACCCTAACATGCAAAAACCCCATTATTTCGTTAATTACCTCAGAGAAACTCACCAAAACACCCTCAAAGCCCAGCAAATTAACCTCCAAATCACCTTGAAAATAATCCCAAAATCCGTGAGAAACATATCCAAATTATAGTCATCAACCTCCCATTTACCAGCCCAGCTTTCCCCATTTAAACCCACCAAGAACCAGCTGCAACTCGCCAAAAAATAGCCCCAGTTTAAGCTGAAAAATAACCGTAGAATCACTCCCTTCAACCCCCAACATCTATTACAAGAAACCCCACTCTCTAACACCAAAGACCCAGCTCAAATTGCTGCAAATTGTACCAAGAATTGCAGTTGAGTTAAGGCACCCTACCAAGTTGTAGCTTGTTAGCTCCAATTGAGTTTGCCTAAAGTTCATGAGCGTTCCTAAGAGGTTGGACTAGAAGAATTGTTGGATGTCTAGGAAGTTATTGCGAAGCAAGGTAAGTGTTTGTTCTAACCTTATCTTGAGGGATTAGAAATCGTGTCTTGTTTGCTAATTTGCTCTTTGTTGAGAAAATCGTATATGCATGGGGACGAGTGTCTATACGTTGGTGTCACGCATGACCATGGGTCGTGTATGATGCGGGTGGCACGTCTGCCACAAGATATTGTGAATTGAGGGCGGGTGGTACGCCTACCACAAGGTTGCTACATTTTAGTTGTTCCTTTGGTCATGGTCCTAGCCTTCTTCTATTTGGCATAAAGTTGATGGTTGACTAGACTAGTTGAGTAAGAATTGTTAGGAGTCAAAGGGATCCAGTGTCAAATTGTGGGTAGCATTTTAGAAGTCCATTAGAAGTTAAGGAGTCCAGTGTCACATTAGCAAAGTCGTGTCTAGGGTTAATGAAATGATAATTGGGTTGGGAGGTTAGTAGTAGGATTTTGACTGTAATTGAGTACTAACATTGATTAAGCTAAATAGGAGTAAAGTTTGGTTTGGTTATAGCTGAATTTCCCCCTGGCCAGGATGATTGTGTTGCTGTTATTTGTTCCATTGCTGGGAAGTTGTTATGTTGATTTGATCCCTTGCCGGGACTTCTTGTGATTGTTCTGATTATGAAAGTGGGAGCGGGTGGCACGCCTGCCACGAGATATTATGAAAGTGGGAGCGGGTGGTACGCCTACCACAGTATAAATTGTAAGTGGGAGCGGGTGGCTTGCCTGCCACAAGATATTATGAAAGTGGGAGCGGGTGGTACGCCTACCACAGTATAAATTATAAGTGGGAGCGGGTGGCACGCCTGCCACGAGATATTATGAAAGTGGGAGCGGGTGGCACGCCTGCCACAAGAGGTTACTGTAAGTGGGAACGGGCTGCACGCCTGCAACAAGAGGTTACTGGAGGAAAAAGGGTGGATTGTATTTCCTTTTGTTTGTGTTAAAAGCTGAATTGCTGTTTTCCTTCTTACTCTTTGATGATTCCTTTTGCTTTATTTGTCTGCCATTCCGATGTATGCTTTCTTTTCCTTGTTTAAGTTGTTTATGTATTTTATCTTCTGCTGTAGATACATATATGCTTAAAAAATTGCACAAGTTTATCTGGAGTCTGGTCCTAGCCTCGTCACTACCTTGCCGGGGTTAGGCCAGGAACTTACTAGCACATGGGGTCGGTTGTGCTGATACTACACTCTGCACTCTTTTGTGCAGATCTCAGTGCCGCAGGCTACGATCAGTAGGAAGCTTCCAGCCTCTGATTTTCAGGCGACCCAAGGTAGTTCTGCAGACGTCCGCGGATCTTGGAGTCCCCTGTCCACTTATTGTATCTGTTTCTTCTATGTAGTCCAGAAACAATATTTTTTTGTATTCTTCAGACCCTATTTGTAGAACTCTTAAATAGTCTGTGAAACTGTGACACCAGATCTTGGGTAGACCGTTGTGGATAGTTTATTGGCGATAGTTGTGTAAAGTATGAACTTTGTGTTTATTTCGCTTGTTGAATTAATGCTTTTCAGTTGATGCGTTCGTGATGTAATGAATTCGTAAACAGAAACGTGGTAATTAGTCCGATTGACTGGCTTGCCTAGCTTTCACTAGTAGGCGCCATCACGACGCCCGAGGGTGGGAAATCCGGGTCGTGACAGGTTGGTATCAGAGCCCTAGGTTTACTTAGGCCTCACAGTTCACAGACAACCTCAGTATAGTCTGAGGGATCGGTACGGAGACGTCTGGATTTATCCCCCAGAGGCTACAGAGTTAGGAAAAATTTCACATTTGTTCATTCTTGTCGGGCGGTTTGCTTCTCAAATGCTAATTGGATTCCTACTCTGTTCCTTCGCAGATGGCGAGAACACGCGCTTCCTCATCTACTGTTCCGCGGCCCGAGCCCCCAGCAACAGCTCCCACGCGGGGCAGAGGGCGAGACCGAGGTTGTGCTAGGAGTCGAGGCAGGGGCAGGACTCAGCCTCCTGCAGCAGGACCAGTGGCGGAACCTCAGATTGATCTTAACAAGGAGGTTCCGACCCCAGCAGCTCCGGTGGGCCCAGCTCAGGCCCCCGAGGGGTTTATTGCCACCCCAATTCTTCAGGACGCTTTGGTCCGGTTGGTGGGCCTCATGGAGAATGTCACCCGAGCGGGCATACGTCCGGCAGCACCAGCCACTCCTCAGGCTAGAGAAGGGGCCCAGACTACTGCTACTCGTACTCCGGAGCAAGTAGCTCCCCAGGCTCAGGTTTTGGTGGTTCAGCCAGCTGTGACAGTCCAGCCGGGAGCAGTAGCTCAAGCCGGCAATGGGGCGGCCATGTCCGCCTATGATTTGTGGAGACTGGATAGGTTCACCAAGCTCTTCACTACAACCTTCAGCGGTGCTTCTTCAGAGGATCCCCAGGACTTCCTATACAGCTGCCACGAGGTCCTCAGGAATATGGGTATTGTTGAGACCAATGGGGTGGATTTTGCGACATTTCGCCTGTCAGGATCCGCCAAGACTTGGTGGAGGGATTATTGCTTGACTAGGCTAGCCGGTTTGTCATCTTTGACTTGGGAACAGTTTACAGAGTTGTTTCTGGAGAAGTTTCTCCCCGTGACTCAGAGAGAGGCTTATCGGAGGCAATTCGAGTGCCTTCAATAAGGGTCCATGACAGTTACCCAGTATGAGTCCAGGTTCATCGACTTGGCTCGACACACTCTCATCATACTTCCTACAGAGAGGGAGAGGGTGAGAAGATTTATTGACGGTCTCATCCAGTCGATTCGCCTTCAGATGGCTAGAGAGACTGGTAGTGAGATTATCTTCCAGGAGGCAGTCAATGTGGCCTGCAGAGTCGAGATGGTTCTGTCGCATGGAGGTGGTCATGGGTCGGATAAGAGGCCCCGTCATTCAGGCAGATTCATTGGTACTTTGTCTGGAAGCAGTGATTCCTATGGTAGAGGTCATCCCCCTAGGCCCTTTCAGTCAGCTCTCTAGGTTTCTCACAGTGTGACAGGTAACCGCGGTTCTCAGATGCAGTATTCCGATCAGCAGTCTATCAGTGCACAACCGCTACAGAGTTTCCAGAGTCTGCAGCCTAGGGCTTGTTACATGTGTGGCGACACGAGGCACATTGCTAGGTATTGCCGTCGTGCTTTAAGCAACTCTCCGCACCAGGATTCCCGTGTTATGACACAGGCACCAGATGTTCCGCAGCCCGCCCAGCTAGCTAGGGGTGGGGGTAGAGGTGCTAGAGGTAGAGGTAAAGGTGCTGGAGGTGGGACTCAGGTCGGCAGAGGTGGGGGCCAGCCAGCAGCAGGCCGTCCTAGAGATATGGCTCAGGGTGGTGGGGTTCAGCCCCGATGTTATGCTTTTCCAGCTCGGCCCGAGGCCGAGGCTTCAGATGCAGTGATTACAGGTACGGTTCTGGTCTGTGATAACGATGCGTTGGTATTATTTGATCCAGGGTCTACCTACTCGTATGTCTCCTCTTATTTTGCACCGTA